>JABUQX010061234.1:0-25158 GCA_015478945.1 Trachelipus rathkii
AATATAAGATATATAAGCACTAATATGCCCAAAAATAGTAATAATTCGAATAGGTATTTTTTTTAAAAATGAGAAAATTATAGACGCGTTGACTATATATAAACACTAAGCCATTCTCGGTAAGAGAAGAGGACATGATTAACTGTAGGAAGTGTGAGCAGAGTTATTAGACGACTTAGTTATATAGTGTGGTTCACAGTTTCTCTCTCAAAAAACGGCGGCATTCTGGCCGAAATATATAATATTACTAAAATATATACAAAGAACAACATAAAAGTTTACAAAACATCTGTTTTTCCGGTGCATCGTATCATAATATCTGAAAAAATTGGGCCATAATAGGTTAATATTATAGTTAATATAAATATAAATATCTATATCTATAATTAAAATTATCATTATAAGTGAATGAGCCTGAGACATAAAAAAGCGAGTCACCCACAACACTCAGGTTACTTTTTGAAGTACGACTAATTGAGAATGTTCGTAAATATCTAACAAAACTATATACACATAGTCAATAAACACACTAAACTTATCAAATAATATCGGGGCAAATACGGTTTCGACAGATATAATCGTTATAACTATTTAAAAAGGTTCATTCGTAATGATAGATATAAATTTAGACTATAAAGTTAAGTATAAAGAGTTAAATACACACCACACGTCCAACCAGGCACCAACAAAACAATAAAAAGCGATCTCCGAAGAATAAGTAAGAGTTATTGGAAGTGACTGATGTGACGCTTATCGGGGTAATCTCCAAGAAACCTGGGGAGGGCCATTTTATATTTATTAAAATTAACAAATATATAGCGCCAACAACAATTTACCTTCAAAAACTCATAGAATAAAACTATTTTTATGGAAAAAAGAGTCTAATTTATAAATTAAAATTATTAATAAATATCAAAAAATAAAACATTAAAACCCTGAGAAAAAATAAAACCATTTATTTATATTTCAAACAATATAAACTCGATGAACTATAAATAAAAAGCCAGACCTCACCAGAAGAAAGTAAGTTTTAGTTATGAAAGGAGCTGAATGGACTATGTTTATTAACTCTGTAAAAAAACAAGTAGCCGTCCGAATTAAAAGTTAACTTCAATATGACGAAATACGTTTTACCGATTATTTAGGGATCTCTGAGGTATACTCGTACGTAATCTAATATTGGAAAAGTGTCGCCGAGAAAGTTAGATTTAAATGACAGCAACAAGCTCAATCATCTACAAGAAAATTTACTGCAAATAATTATTTCACGGCACAGTGCATAGATGCGATTCGTTAAGTTAATAACGCGTGAACTATATATAAGAATAACATACAAGCACAACATTCCAAAGAACTATAAACCTCTACTTTGATAGTGGAGCAGATCCAACGGATAGTGTTCACAATTCTCTCAAAACAACGCTCTTCCCGATCATAAATTAAACAATGTTCACAAGCGTAAATGCGTTTTTAATTTAGGAAGATCGGGTCGTTACCTATCGGGAAACTACTATATTTGGAAAAAGGTATGCCATAAAAGTATGTATGTTTAGCTAGATTATAAAACATAACAACATCCAATTTAAATGAAATATTAATAAATTTAACGTTTAGAATTTAAAATTACTTTAAGCTGAAATAGCCATGAACTAAAAGAAGCGTAACACTCAAATATAGAGGTAATTAAGTTTAATTTGCATAAGATGGAGCTGAGTTGCTACGTGTTCATAAGTTACTCTATCTATATAAGATACGGCAGCGCACTTTTCATTAGAATTAAATAACTTCAAAATCGCAAATAAGTATACTTAGATTCTTTTATTGGGAAATCTTGTCTCTCTGTAACTTAATTTTATGAAAAGGTTTCTCTGTAAGGTAGGAAAATTAAACCTTAATTGAAATTATAAATATTAAATATCAGTTAGTAAATATATAGATACACCAATCACATGATAAAGAAAGCGGATATTATAAGATCTGCAGAATACCAGTGCATAATTTGGGATATGATAGCGACTTAAAAACCACCACTTATCATCAAACGAAATATAGGTTTTCGAGATTTAAAGAACTCGAGGGCCTCTAACTATTTTTGGAAAATAGATTTCTAATTAATTATTAAATTATAAATATATTAAGTGAAATAAGTACCCGCCGACTTAAAAGCGAACTCCGACAAAAGTACCTTTACAAAGGAAGTTTGAGTTTATGTGTTTATAATCTCACAACAACACCACATATAACAGCAGCGACTAAATACACACAGAATAAAAATACTTCATCGCGAAATACTATTTTCGATTTTGAAATATCTTCGAAACTTCGGAATGTATATGTTTTTATTAAAATTTCAGCTATAAACAGGTTATAAGAAAAATTATATAATATTCTCCTATTAATTAATTAACAAAATTCTATTGAATAATATAATATAATTATTATGTGTACCTTCCATTTTCAAAGGTGAAACTGCCGGCGTCCCTAAGAAACTCACAGGGCGTGAATTATCTTCGATCGAAGACTTTCGGATTGGCTTATGTGAGTGTTCTACCTCCTAAGGATTTATATATCCCTGTGCTGCCAGGTAGATATTACACGACTGTACTGTGTAAAACTTATGCTTTCCCAGCTCGAGAGTATAGTGATCTTCCGATTTCTGTCGCCTGACTTTGAGAGCTAAATTTTTGATCCTGAAGCTGATATGAGAATTCTTAGTATGTTTAGTTCCCTATTTATGGTTACTTATCTTATATGTTAGATCTCGGCGATCTAGTTTTTTATACCTCCTCCTCTCTATCACCTATTACCCAAAAAAACATCGATCCGACGAAGCACGGAGCCCTTACTGTTACGCTCAGGAAACAAATGGTTACTTTTCGAAATCTGCTATCCTTACATATCTCGATTTACTGTATCGATTGCGTATATATATTATATACTGGGTATAGGCGGGTTCCCTTTACAAAATCCTTTCTCTTCTACTGAATTTATTATTTTCAAACCTATGAGGTACACTCGCTAACACTTTCTAATTCCTTCAAACCACGATCAAGGTTTACGAACGCTGATTGACACAAACGCTTACACGTGAGGCCCCTGTCTATAGTTAACGCTCTCACCGTCCTGGAGCGTGAGTAATATCGTTGAAGATCCCATCCCTGCTCCTTCACGAAATAAAATTAATTCACTCACTTATCTAAATCAACTACAATCATATAATACAATTCATAGCTCATACCTTAATTCCTAAACGACCAATTATCAAATCAGATCAAAACGTTAAATACGATCGAATAGATAAAAAAAAATATCGCTTCGAACAACAGAACCGACCCGATACAATGTTATCGCTCATTATCTACTATTTTCATTATGTAACATGAAACGCATTCACCGTGATAATGATAATTTTTTCACTTGCTGACTGAGCATTATATGCATTTATGCTTCTTTTAGATGCTTCATGCAGTTAGTTCGTTCAATTAGGTCGATACCGAGTTCCGTTGTCCGTCCTTTATTTTATATTTATTTTATATAAATGAACCGTAGTATAACCTAATTACGATCGAGGTTGTTCTCAGAGCTCACGTTCAGAGATAATGGTGGATGATCCATCTGTCTCTGAGATTTAGCGCGGTATATTATTAAGTTTTTTTTGTATTCGATTTAAAGACATATCACGAACACTGAATAGCGAACAAGTTTCTTAACGATTCGTAAACTACAACAGGACACCTCTAGCGAAACAGTCATGGTGAGAGACCCGAAGAATAAGCTAGAAGGACGAGATAAACATCGAAGAAAAAGTCTGTGATACTTATCCGGGTAAACGCTTTGCAACCGGTAGAGCCTCAGTTCAATCCTTGTCTATGCTGTCGATTTTAACCGCAAACCGTGTCAATGCTAGAGCGCCTGCACTTCCACCCTTGTTTGTCTCACACTTCTCTCAATCATTCTCTTTTACTGTATGGAAATCAAGAATTTGTATAAAAACCATGTGAATAGAATCTCGAACATAATTATTAATTTATCCTATGATACGATAATAGTATATAGGTATTTAGAGAGTAACACCTTTCACTCGGAAGTGTGACTCAGAGTCCCGGAATCACGTTCGAAAGAAAATATTCGTTGTTCTCCGGTCGGTCTTCATATCATTTTATTAACGTATCAGAATTTTTTGGTGACTAAATAATATTCTTCCGGAGTTTTGAAAGAAAATTAGATATATGAGTGTTGGTATCGGTACCGCGGCGCGGCGGCGAGTACGGTATTTTTACTCGCTTCTGCTGCTGCTTTTTTTTTAAGTTGGTAACGCAGTATCGCGGGGAATTAGGTATAAGTTCCCGAACCATTATACTTTTCCGGCCGCTGTTTTAAGCACGGGCGTTTTATTTTTCAGTTTTTAAGGCATTTTCTTTTAGATTTAAGGATTTTTTTTTATAGATAAGCCTATGATAACAAACGTAATATGCAAACTTTTTCCACAGTTAATTTATGAATCGAGAAAACCGGACTTAAAACTACGCTGAAGACGTTTCCTTTTTCTGGAACTGTGAATGCCTAACGTGGATAAGGGCGACACCGTTATCTGTTAACCAAAGCGACCGCGGGATCCCATAATAATTTCGACACACCCCTTTTCGATGCCGCTGACACTAATCTCCTCCTGACACCTAAAACACGATAGCACACGCCCGATCGCTCCATCCAATATTAAATTCTCCTCTGTAAATCACACAAACACGTACTTCTTTCAATCTAAATTTCCCTGTTCTTACTTTTTATCTCACTTCGTGGCCGTTAATAAAGTATTTTGTTGTGTTGTTCCTTTTTATAAAGTATTTTCGTTTGATTTTTACCCTTTATGTATCGACTGGTGAATCCGATTTTTTCTCACGTCATAAAGAACTGATGATAAAGAAGATAACCGTCTCGTCCCGCGATGTTGAGCGATATTTTCCGTGGACGGTCTAGCTGACGAGGGTCCTGGTCGAGTGCCGGAAGGGTTAAGGGCAGAATACGTTAATTACTCTTTCAAACCTACGACGGCCTTTTGTGCGCGATCACTGATAAGAACACTCTGTTCCCGCGCTTTGCATCTGGTCACTTCGATTTCACGCCACGCCTACGAGTCCCCCCCTCGCAATACGTTTGTCTCGCGAACAGAAGAACGGGTGAGCAGTCTCACACTCTCAGCTACACTAACTTCGATGAGCGAGGCAAAATGCCGGCTATTTTAAGCGTATCGCCCAGCATCCCATCCCAACGGCTTCATGATTTGGACCGAAAATTTTACTCAAAAAAAAGGGAGGGTTCCGCTACGAGGGGTTGCTGCCGAGTGTCGGGGTTTTGAGGAAATATGTTAATCCTATCGCGTTTCGCTTTAACGGGCGGACTCGCTGAGAAAGATACCTCTGTTCGTCGCTCTTGCCGGCTCGGTCACTCGATTTCACTACGCCTCGTAAGTTAACCCTCCTCGGACTCTCATTTCGGCTGGCGACAGAGCGGGTGAGCTCATACTCTCATACTACTAACGTCGATGAGCGAAGGCAAAATGCGCGAGTTTAGCGTATCTACAGCGTCCAATTCCAGGGCTCACGAGTTTGGGCGGTATTTACCAACCATAGGGGAGTCTCGCTTTCGAGGGGTTCCTGGTCGAGTGTCGGGTGGTTTAAGGGCAGATCACGTTAATACTCTTATCAAACTTCACCTTTACTGCGTGGAGTCCCTGAAAAGAACACCTCTGTTCCCCGCTCCCAAGGCTCGGTCATCGATTTCACCACGCTCGAGTCCTCACCACATGTCACCCCTCGGAGCCTGGTTTTGGCTCGCAAGCGAATAAAGATTTTTGTGTTTACTCTTTTTTACCCAAAATTCGTGCCGTTAATAAAGTATTTGTGTGCGCTTTGATTGTTCCTTTTTAAGAAAGTATTTCTGTTGATTCTTACCCTTTACTAATGCATAGTTCCAAAGTTGCATTTTTTTTTGTTCCGGAGGCATGAAAGGCCGAGAACGATGATGTGGCTCCGAACCGAAAAACCCGCCGCGCCGCGGTTGAGCGATTATTGTTCCCGTGGACGTCTAGCTGACTCGAGGGGTCTGGTCGAGTGCCGAAAGGTTTAAGGGCAAAATACTTAATCACTCTTATCAAACTACGCCTTTTTTGCGAGGCACTGAAAAGAACACCTCTGTCCCCTCTTGCATCTTGTCACCGATTTCACCCACAGCCTCGAAAGCCCCCTCGAGTACGTTTTGTCCTCGCGACAGGACAGAAGGTTGAAGCAGCTCACACCTCATGCACTACTACACGTCGTATAGCGAAGGCAAAATGCGCGATTTAAGCGTATCTCCATCCATCCATCCCACGCTCATGATTTGAAGCGAAATTACTCAAAAAAAAGAGGTCCCGGCTACGAGGGTTGCTGTCGAAGTGTCCGGTGGTATTTAGAGGAGAATATTAAATCCTATCTGCGTTTCGCTTTAACGGCCGTACTCGCTGAGAAAATACTCTGTTCGCTGCTCTTGCCCGGCTCGGGTCACTCGTATTTCACTACGCCTCTAAGTTAAACACCTCCTCGACTCTCATTCGGCTGATCGAAAGACGTGAGCTCATACTCTCCCCCTAGTCGAGACGAAGCAAATATTGCGCGAGTTTAGCTAATCTACAGCGTGCCAATCCAGGGCTCACAGAGTGGCGCGGTATGTAACCAACCATGAGGAGTCTCGCCTTAATTCGAGGTTCCTAGTCGAAGGTCGGTGGGTTTAAGGGCAGATTCACGTAGATTACTCTTATCACACTTCGCCTTTACTGCGCGGAGTCCCTGAAAAAGACTACCTTCTTTCCCCGCTCTATTGCCAAGGCTCGGCAACTCGATTTCGACCCACGCCTCGTATAGCTCCCCACACTCCTCGAGCTGGTTTGCCTAGCAAGCGAATAAAATTTTTTTAATGTACTTTTATCCTTCACTCGCCGTTAATTCGAAGAAGTATTTGTGTTCGGTTGATTGTCCCTTATGACACACGGACGTACGATTAATAGCTAACGTTACGAAGACTGGACTGGACTATGCCTTTGGACGCGAATGGCGCGCGCGCTAAATGACCACGCAATATTTTTCGGTTTTTATTAGAATAGTGTAAGTCCTCCGATAAGATGCCCCCTCCCTTCTATCCAGGTGAGTAATTTGTCCAAAAGCGTTCGAATCACGTAGTTTAGCTTAGCGGGACGAGCGAGCCCAGATGGTTGCGATACAACAATTTTTCGAATTCGCTTCAACTTCATCTTCTTTAACCACTTTTTCTCTCCTGACACTCGCATTACAAGACATTACACAACTGTACAGTTTGAACGCTGAGATGACAAACACTCACGGGCTCCCTGTCATCGTACCCCCGTCGTGGAACCTGGAAATATCTTCGGTGCCCTCTCTCGCGCAAACGCAGGAGGGTTCGAAGATAGCTAAAGCGATGACAAACATTTCACACGTTCGCTCTGCCATACCGCCTTCGATTGCTCGTTCTCCTTTCTTTCTTTATTTTTTTCTTTCTCTCTTTCGGTTTCTCAAAGCTCTATCGAAGGGTAAAAAATGTTGTTCATTTCCTCTCTCTCTCCCTCTCTCCTCCGTTCTCATCTTCCTCTCTCTCTCTTCTCTCTCTCTCTTCCTCTCAAACTTTCTTGTAAAGTTACTTTTCAAATATTAATATTATAAAAAAATGGTTTTAGCGTTAATAATATAAGCGACGAAAACTATTGAAATTTCTTTCCGATATCCGGGGATAGAAAAGGATGCTCGGGAAAGGGGACGGGATGGAGGTGATATTCGGAAAGAAATTATGTGATATTCGGAATGAAATTTTGACTCTCATTCGTTCCGTATTTAACGTCAATATTAAATAGTAGTAAATTATTTTTTGCTCGTTTGTTTTATCCTTCATTTATACCGTGATAGATAGATAATAAATAGAAATAGACGAACAAAACGCGGTCGGAAGAGGAAGCGAAACATTATTATAATTGAAATTTTTAATAACTTTTTTTGCATAAATATTGTTGGTCGTTCCTTCGATGTCTAAGTCCCATAGGTGTTTCTCAGAAATTTGGAAATTGACTTTGGTTTTTAACTAACGCACGAAGGAATCGGACGATCTGTAGTTTATAGTAAAGTTTTTTTTGTTACTAATTTATAATAATTTTAAAAGGAAAAAATACTGCTTTGGAAATTTGGTTTATATTTATTAATTTTTTTACAATTTGATATTCTTCCGAGTTTTTTCTTTGCTGTTGTATTGGGAAATCTGTAACCGCCATCCTCATAGCCCAGCGTCATCCTCTCGACGGAGTTTGTTATAACTGGGAAATCTACAGCGATCTGTGACGCACACGCTCGAGTGAATAAGTTCGATCTGTTCATATATAATTTCGACGGCGCATTCAGGATTCGCATGTTTTGGATGAGAAGCGATTGTTTTGAAAAATGAACAAAGCGATCTATGACGTTTTTTGCAAGACATCGAATGCGCCAATTCTGACATGAAATACACGCCTCGTTTCCTCCTAAGCGTCGATATAAAAACGAAAGATAAACTACTCGCGAGACTATAGCAGGCAGCGCCTCTGAGCTTTTCCAACAGATTATAGAGCATCGATTTTAGGATTCCGATAAACATTTCCTGTTTATCCGACAATTTCTTCTTTTTGGGAGCCGATGGTACTTCGTCGTCGTCATCATCACCGACTCGTCTCTTGAGAGAAAGATCTTTCGTTTTTAATCTTCCGGAACCGTGGTCTGAGGATAGGAAATCCACAGCCAACCTCGTCGTTGTCGATAGGTCAACCGACCTTTTTTCTCTACGGGATTTGCAATTATGAAATCCGCAACGATCTTTGTCGCAAGTATCCAAGTGAAAAATAGTGATCTGATTGTAAATAATTTTGATAGCGCATTCGTGAGTCGCGCGGGTAACGTGAGAAGCGGTTTCTTTGAACATCGAACAGAACGGTTTATGTTTTACTTCTTCGCAAGACATCGCGTGGCCGAATTCTTCCAATAAATACTTCAGTTGTTTTTTCTTGATCGACTCTAATAAAACTGTATACAAATCATTTGCTTTTCTATAACACGCAGATTTTTTATGCCTTTCTAGCAGAGATTCAAACCTCAGTTCCAAGATGTCGATCAACAGTTCCTGTTCTTCGGAAAATACTACGTTTTTTGGGGAAGGTGGTGGCGATTTGTCGTGAGGAGCGCCCTCGTCGATTCGCACCTTTTTTTCTTTAGAAGCTTGTTCAGGCTTCACAAACTTTTTTCCCGTCGTCGTCGCAATCATCAGTAATAAGTTTACGAGCCCCGACGGACTCTAGCTTTAGTACATTACACCTGAATCTCAAATATTTAAGGGGTTTCAAATAATCTTTCTGCTTTATTTGGTCGCTATTAGAACACCTAGGATACGGTTCACTTAAACTAAAAGAACGCTTTTCGGTGAATACGCTGGCTGTTGGGGTTTGGACGACCATGTACGATGCTATATTTGGACCCAGAAACGAATATAGAACTCGAAGAAATTCTGCCGGCTTCAGTGATTTTTGACCGTTTCGGTAGCAAAAATCCTGGTGATTAATAAATATATCGTAGAACGATAGTGTTCGATCTTTTGAAAGAACGAGGTACCTCTTCATCCAGCTTTCGGCGTAAGAAATTCGCTGTTTAAGCGAAACTTGTAACTCATCTTCAAATCCAGATTTTCCAGGTTGTGTCATCTCAGCTTCAATTACGGGTATGACTTTAGAAGATGCGCGTAGTTCCGAATTTTTTACAGCTAAAGAATGACTCACGTTGTCCCTAACCCATTCGTCTCTTGAGTAGGTTTCTTTTTTCGTTTTGAACGACACTATTTTAACGTCGCGTAGTTTGCAAGAATAACCAAATTTTTTACAGCTAAAGAATGACTCACGTTGTCCCTAACCCATTCGTCTCTTGAGTAGGTTAAGCTTTTTTTCTGAAATTCGGTCCTCGATTCGTAGCTGGCCGACATATTTTTTAGCGAACTCAAATTCTCGACATTTTCAGCAGCATTGGAGAAGAAGCTGTGTTCCCTTTCTTCTTGTTTTCTGTGGTTCGTCGCCATAATCTAAGAGTCGAAACGAATCTAAAAAGAGTTACGAATGAAGAATATTAGTCGATGAGTTACTTACAAAAACTCTCAAAAAATAATAATGCTCTCTTTGCAAAAAGACTATTTTCTTATTCGAGTTAATGTCAACTCAGGTATTCTAATAATGAGAGCGTAAAGATATTGCGTCATCGAAAGAAAAGAAATTTCTTGATATCGCGGGAAACAAAAGATAAAAAATACAAATTGTAATTCTTATGATATTAATGTCGATGAGAACTACTCATCGAGTAAAAATAAATGTATATTCGCTATAAACGATAAACCATCTTTCGGGCAGTTTAAATCACTAATCCTAATAATTTCTATATTACTGCATTTGACGTAGGTGGTTATAAAAACTATACTTTATATCTAACATTTTTTTTAAAGGTAGAATTAGTATTTATCCTAAACTTTAAAAATGTATATAATTTATTTCTATAATGATAATGATAAATTAAAATCACCTCACCTGGTAAAAAATATAAATAAATCGCTCGAAAGAAGTATTCCACTTTGCCTTGAAAAATAAGTCGTCGTATAAACAGCAGCGGGACGGTGGTTTTCAAAGCGAATATCGTTAGTTAATGCGCGAAAAAAAAGCTCAAAGAAGTGGTACGATCGGGACTAAAAAAGGCATCCGCACTCGACTTGCCACTTTTGATAACCGATACCTCAGACGGCCCAATCGATCTTTTATACTTTTTCAATGCTTACGTCAGCAGCGCGTTATTATGTGGTACCCGGAGATGGCGACAAAAAAAATTAATACAAATTTTTATTTTTTAATAGTAAAAAAAATAAATGATTTGTTTGTTTTCGAGATAAAAATATATTATTCGTTTCAAATTATATTTCAGAGAACCGAGACAAAGTTTAAATTTTTTTTTCACAGTCGAATATTTTTCATATTTCGGACTTAGATCATTAAGGTAAATCAATTGCCGATAAAACTTTACTATATGAGCTATTAAAAGGTTGACGATAGTTCGAGCGTAAGCCATTTCTGCGAGCGATTCCCTATGAAATGACGCTATAAAAAAGCGGCGTTTGAAAGGGACCTGGAAAATGACCAAACGTTTTCAAACGTCGCTTTTTGTGCTGCGAACTATTGTTAGACTTGATAAGTAAAAATAAAGATGATTTAAAATGTAATTATATACATATCTGTATAAAAATTTGTCTTCGATTTCAATTCATAGAGTGTAACGGTTTTTTAATAAATAAATTTTCTTACGTTTTTAAAATATAAAAGAAGTTGCTAATTTTTACTATAATGACGATAACGGGGGTATCAGAAAATTTATTTATTAAAAAACCGTTACACTCTATGAATTGAAATCGAAGACAAATTTTTATACAGATATGTATATAATTACATTTTAAATCATCTTTATTTTTACTTATCAAGTCTAACAATAGTTCGCAGCACAAAAAGCGACGTTTGAAAACGTTTGGTCATTTTCCAGGTCCCTTTCAAACGCCGCTTTTTTTATAGCGTCATTTCATAGGGAATCGCTCGCAGAAATGGCTTACGCTCGAACTATCGTCAACCTTTTAATAGCTCATATAGTAAAGTTTTATCGGCAATTGATTTACCTTAATGATCTAAGTCCGAAATATGAAAAATATTCGACAGTGAAAAAAAAAATTTAAACTTTGTCACGGTTCTCTGAAATATAATTTGAAACGAATAATATATTTTTATCTCGAAAACAAACAAATCATTTATTTTTTTTACTATTAAAAAATAAAAATTTGTATTAATTTTTTTTGTCGCCATCTCCGGGTACCACATAATAACGCGCTGCTGACGTAAGCATTGAAAAAGTATAAAAGATCGATTGGGCCGTCTGAGGTATCGGTTATCAAAAGTGGCAAGTCGAGTGCGGATGCCTTTTTTAGTCCCGATCGTACCACTTCTTTGAGCTTTTTTTTCGCGCATTAACTAACGATATTCGCTTTGAAAACCACCGTCCCGCTGCTGTTTATACGACGACTTATTTTTCAAGGCAAAGTGGAATACTTCTTTCGAGCGATTTATTTATATTTTTACAGGTGAGGTGTTTTAATTTATCATTATCATTATAAGAAATAAATATTATATATAACTATTTATTATAAGTTTTATAGATATTAATAAGAAATATCTACCTATTAAAAAAAAAATGTATAGATATATAAAGTAATATAGTATTTTTATAATAAAGTCAAGCCAGTAATATATAAGAAATTTATATAGGATTAGTTGATTAAACTGCCGAAAGATGAGATTATCGTTATTATTAAGTGCGAGAATTATACATATTTTTACTCGAGAGTAGTTCTCCATCGACATTAATAATCATTATAGAAATATACAATTTGTAAATATATTTATCTTTCAAGATTTCACTGCATTTCAAAATTTCTTTTCTTTTCGATAGCAAGCTAATATCTTTACGCACTCTCATATATATTAGAATACTTAGATATTGACATTTATACTCGATAATAAGAAAATAGTCTATTATAGACAAAGAGAGCATTGAGTATATTATTTTTGTAAGGTTTTATTGTTAAGTAACTCATACGATACTATAATAAATCTTCAATATTCGCAACTCTTTTTAAGATTCGTTCGACTCTTAGTATTATATGGTGCATATCACAGAAACCACAGATAAACAATAGAAGATATAAAGGGAACACCGCTTCTTCTCCTAATGCTGAGCATGAAAATTCCGAGAATTTGAGTATCGCTAAATATAAAAAATATGTCGGCCAGCTACGAATCGAGGACCGAATTTCAGAAAAAAAGCTTAACCTACTCAAGAGACGAATGGGTTAGGGACAACGTGAGTCATTCTTTAGCTGTAAAAAATTCGGAACTACGCGCATCTTCTGAGATGACACAACGTGGAAAATCTGGATTTGAAGATGAGTTACAGGTTTCGCTTAAACAGCGAGTTTCTTACGCCGAAAGATGGATGAAGAGGTACCTCGTTCTTTCAAAAGATCAAACACTATCGTTCTACGATATATTTATTAATCACCAGGATTTTTGCTACCGAAACGGTCAAAAATCACTGAAGCCGGCAGAATTTCTTCGAGTTCTATATTCGTTTCTGGGTCCAAATATAGCATCGTACATGGTCGTCCAAACCCCAACAGCCAGCGTATTCACCGAAAAGCGTTCTTTTAGTTTAAGTGAACCGTATCCTAGGTGTTCTAATAGCGACCAAATAAAGCAGAAAGATTATTTGAAACCCCTTAAATATTTGAGATTCAGGTGTAATGTACTAAAGCTAGAGTCCGTCGGGGCTCGTAAATGTATTAAAGATGATTGTGACGGGAAAAACGTTTCTGGAGTTAGAAGATGCTTTAAAGAAAAAGAGGTGCGAATCGCCAAGGTGCTTCACACACTCACTCAAACGACAAATCGCACCTTCTTCAGAAAAGTAGTATTTTCCGAGAACAGTGAACGTTGATCGACATCTTGGAAATACATGAGGTTTATGAATCTATGCTCTAAGAAAGAGCATATAAAAATCTGCGAGTTGTTATATAGAATAAAGTCAAAAATGATTTGTATTCACAGGTTTTATTAGAGCTGATCGCAAGACCTGAAAAAACAAACTGATTATGTATTTACTTAACTTGGAAGTAATCTGGGCTCTCCTCCAATCGTCTGATCGTCTTGGAATGCGATCAGTAAAAGCAATAGAAACCGTTCCTGTTCGATTCTTCTTCACACAGATACATCCGCTTCTCATCGCTCTTACCTCTCTACTGAGTCAGCGACTCACTGAGAATTAGTCACGTGACTATCAAATATTTACAAATCAATCTCATAATTTATTTACATACTTTGAGATAACTTGCGCAAAGTCTAGGTTATGCGGTAATTTATTACAATAATTCTAAAATCCCGTAGTAGAATAAAAAAGGTATCGTTGAGATAATCACTATCTGAGACAAGAACAGGTGGCTTATGTTATATAATATATATATATATATATATATATATAATATATATATATATATGTAAATAATATTATATATATATATAATATATATAGAGATATATTCCATCCTCAGACCAAACGTATCCCGGGAAGATTTTAAAATAAAACGAATAAGTATCTATTCTCTTCAAGTAACGTACGAGTTCGGAGAATTAGATGACGACGACCAATACCCATATCGGCTCCCAAAAAGATAGAAATTGTCGGATAAACAGAATGTTTATACGGTAATTCACCTAAATTATCGTATAGCTCTATATATATATCTTGTTTGGAATATCTTCCCCCTACTTCTTTGGCTATATAGTTACCTTACGCGAGAGTATATAGTATATATATCTTTCGTATTTTATATCGATCAGTCATAGAGGAAACGAGGCGTGTTATTTACATGTCCAGAGATTTGGGCGTGACCATTGCACGGAATTGACACTTGTTGGCGATAAGAGGACACAAACGATATAAAAAGATTACGTATTTGTTTCATTATTTCAAAACAATCGCTTCTTCATTACAAAACAGCGAATCCTGAAATGCGCTGAGTCGATAAATTATTTAAAATATGAACGATTCGTAACATTATTCTACTCGAGCGTTATTAGTATGCGTATCACAACTAGAGATCGCTGGTAGATTTCCCTCATTATAACAACCCGTCGATAAGAGGATATTATAGAAACTGCACGGGCTATGAGGATGGCGGTTTACAGATTTTCCCAATATCACATAGCATAAAGAAAAAATCATCTAGAAAATACAACTTGAAATAAATTTAAAATAATATAAACCAATTTCCAGCATATATTTATTTTTACCTTATTTAATTATATATAAAAATAGTAACAAATAAATAACTTATTATCATATATAACTATTCAGATTCGTCCGATTCTCTCGTGGAGGACGTTAGTTTAAAAACCAAAGTCCAATTTCCAAATTTCTGGAAACACCTAATGGACTTAGAACATCGACGGACGACCAACAATCATTAATGCAAAAAAAGTTTTAAAAATTTCAAATTATAATAATTTTCGCCTTCCCTATCTATCGACCGCGTTTTTGTTCTATATTTCTATTTATATATTCTATATCTATTTATTATATAAAAATGAAAGAGAAACTCAATTATCATATCGAAAAAACAAATATAGTTCTCTTATCATTAATCACATTTTATAGTGATAACGGTTAAAGTACAAAGAATAACAGTAATATAGCAGGCACTTTAATTGTATTACAATTTATGCCGAGATGATTATCAACTATAATTTATTGCTGTATTTCCGAATATCACCTCCATCCCGTCCCCTTTCCCGAGCATCCTTTTCTATCCCGGATATCGGAAAAGATTTCAATATGGCATTACGATCACGCTCTTGACTACAATTATTAAGACGCAACAAAACCATTTTTATAATATTAATATTTGCAAAGTAGCTAGCCCACTGCTTTTGAAGAGAGAGAGAGAGAAAGAGGAGAGAGCTAGAAAGAAGAGAGCCAAGAGATGTAGTAGATATATGAGTGTGAAGTGTAAATGAACTATAAATTTATTATTACTCACCCATCATAGGTACACATTCAACTTATAGTAGAAACAACAAAAGAGAGGAGAATAGATGCGATAAAATATATAAATAGACATACGGTAAAGCAAGCAACACCGAGCTTAACATCGAATGCGGTCATTGAGCTAGTACGAGACGACTTAACACGATGCAGAAAATATTGTGTTGTTTTGATCATCAAGCTTTAGCGAGTGCAATTCTTTGTACACCTCCTCGTTCCTATTCTCATGCAGAGCTGAAGAAGAGGGCAACATAGAAGTAGAGTACTATTGCAGGATTATTCGCACGAAGCACGTGAGGAGAGTACGTGTTAACGGATAGATAGGGATGAGAGGACGCCCTGAGTTGGTGATATAATAGTTTAGAGTTGATCAGAAAATATTACAGATAGCAGGGAGGAACGAGATAAGTGAGATTGTGGATGAAGATGATTCAGGGTGCGTGAAATTATACGGAGGAAATGGTTAGAGAATGCATTCAGAATACTTTAGAAGAGATGAGAGAGGCGGAGAGAGACCGAAAAGAGAAAGAGTTGGAGTAAGAGTACGGACCCGAACCATTTCAAACACGGGCTCTCCGCTTTCGTTTTCCCTCACGCACAAGTTACTAAATTTTCAGCTGAGACCGTATTCTGGATACCGCATCTTGGACATAGAGAGCTGTCGCACCCTCGCGGAGAGAAGTAGGTGCCATCTTACGCGGAAGCACTACACTATCTATAAAGACGAAAGAAAAATTGACGTTGGTGCGCCCTTATATGGTCTCGTTCGCGCCATTCCAGACGAACCAAAGAGCCATATGTCGCAGTTACCAGGTCGTCCCGTAACGTTAGCATATAATCGTTACGTCGTGATGTCAAATAAAGGGACAATCAAACGAACTCGAGTCACCAATACTAAATAATTACTATTATAAACGGCACGAGTGTTAATTATTAAATGAAATATGAAGATCTACCGTACGCCATCGACTTATAGCACAACATATCACCAATCCTTTTTATTTCACGCTTGCAGAGGCCAGAGAACTCAGGCGTCACAGCGGAGGGTAGAAGGGAGTAGGTCGACTTCCAATAATGAGGCGTGGAGGTGAATCGATAGAATTGACCGTGATCACTGTGCAAGAAGACCGGGAGAAACAATGGATAGTTCGTTTTTCAGGAAATCTCCGCGCTATGTTTATATAAATGCTATAAGTGTGATTATTAAGATTAATAAATCACGTGAGTCCTTTTGCTACCTCTTAAAACCCAGGCGCATTACTCCAACTCCATAAGAACCCACTTTCTTGAGAAAAGCGAGAGAGTCTCCCCTATAGTGTAAGTGTGTTTGACTTAAAATCCGTCACCATTCTAAAATTATTCCTTATTAAAAACCGACACTAAAACTCAGTGATAGACTCCCGGAAGAGGTGGACACGCTTGTAGATTACGCTAAAGCGCACAGCTTTTACCTGCATCTTCGCTCATCCGTGGCACTCGTTAGTATAGTTCACTGCTGAAGTATGTGTAAGCTCACTCCGCATCTTTCGCAAGCCGAAATGAGAGTCCGAGGAGGGTAACTACCGCACGCCGCTTAGGTGAATATATCGAGTGGAGTAGTGACCTGATAAGTGACCGGCAAGAGCGACGACAAGAGGTTAATCTTTATCTCAGCGAGTCTGAGCCGTTAAAGCGAAACGCTGATAGGATTAACATATTCTACTTCTAAAACCACTCACTCAGATCACTCTCACGATCACCAGCAACCTCACCCGTAAGCGAGACTCCATCCCTTTTATTTTTGGTAAATTTTCGCACTCATACATCATGACGTGTAGATGGGATGACTTGAGGAGATCGCTATAAAATCGCTGCAATTTATTATAGCCTTCGCTCAATGACGTTAGTATGATAGTAGGAGAGTGTGAGCTGCACTTCACCTCGTTCATGTCCTGTAGCGAGACAAAACGATACTCCGAGGGGGGGGCTTTCGAGGCGTGGGTGAAATCGAGTGTGACACCAAGACTGCTAAGAGACGGGGATAACAAGTGAGATCTTTTCATGTGAACTCCTGACGCAAAAAAGGTCGTAAGTTTGATAAGAGTAATTAAACGTATTCTGCCCTTAAAACTCTCCTGTAGCAACTCGTACCATATGAAACCCTCGCAGCTAGTACACACCGATTACCATGGAAAAATATATCGCTCAATCACATCGCGGGACGTAGAACGGGTTTACTTCGTCGGGAGCCAACATCAATACCGTTCTCGGTCCATCTGACCATCCGGAAACAAAAAAAAAAATCTTATTAGAAATACTTGAGCACTATGATAAAGGGTAATAAAAATCAAAAACGAAAATACTTTTATTAAAATAGGATAAAAACTAACGCACACAAATACTTTTATTAACGGCCACGATGAGGAATAAAAAGTTAAACACAAAAAATCTTATATTTCAGCTTGCGTAAGCCGAATAACCAGGTACTCCGAGGGTGATGGGGAGGACTTCCGAGGCAGTGGGTGATAATCGAGTGAACCGAGCCTGGCAAGTAGACTGGAGAACAGAGGTGTTCTTATTACAGGGACTCTACAACAGCAGTAAAGTGAAGTCTTTGATGATATGAGATATTAATACGATGTATCTGCCCTTAAACCACCTGACACTCGACCGGAACCCACTCGCGATAAGCGAGAGCGCTCCCCTATGGTTTAGTCTAAAATACCGCCCAAACTCGTGAGCCCGGAATTGGACGCTGTGAACGCTAAACCCGCATAATTGCCTTTCACGCTCATGACGACGGTTAAGGTATAATAGAGCACGCTAAAGAGCTCACACAAAGACTCCTTGTGCCTCGACCACACACCGAAAAGATGCAGGAGCCAAAGTCCGAGGAGGGTTATCACCAGACACTAATCAGGGCGTACGGTTGAAAGATTTCGCGGTGCACACCCGAGGACAGGCAGACGAAGGCGACCAACTATGTAGAGTATCTATGTCTGTCTCTAGCGAGTCCGCCCGTTAAAGGCACATACAAGCAGACGACTATACGGAGATTCAGCACATATTCATAAACTGTTCTAAACATCCATCAACGCGATCAATAATGGTAGTTGTTTAAAAATAGCTAAACGATCTACGTGAGGTTCACCCCGACCTCGTACAGAACGAGTAGACGCTAGTGCCCTTTTTGTCTATGAGGTAAGATTATCGCGCTACAACTTGATGAGCGATGGAGGTTGATGGCAATATGCTGGGACGAGTACGCCGCAAAGGCTGGCTGGAGTTTGGCTCTTCTTCTGCATAGAAAAGTATTGAGTAGACATGAGAGTATGTATGACTGAGAGGCTACAACAGGAAGACCGATTCCGGCCTGTGCGTAGAGAAGACAAAGAAAACGATACTTCCGAGGGAGTGGTCGACATTTCACGCAGACACCGCGTTGGGTGCCGCAATCGTAGTGGACCAAGAGACGTGCATAAGAGCGGGAACTGCAGAGTAGGTGTTGTACAAAGTGAGCACTACCGTCGAAGAAGAAAGGGCGAGTGAGTTGGATCCAATAGTGTAGATTACAACGTATTGTAATTCTAGCCCCTTAAACCTTCCGCACTCGACCAAGGGAGACCGCACACTCGATATACAGCTAGACCAGTCACCACAGAGAAGAGTAGAGAGAACGCTCGCATACATCGAGGACGGGAGACGATAGACGAGGATTTCACATTCGATGGGGAGCACATAATGCAATGCCCGCGTCTCTCTACGGGCATGTCGTTGAACGCTGCACCGAGCAATCCATAACAAAAAAAATCAGCGCGTGAAGTAACTGGCACTAGTAAAGAAGGAAATAAATAATCACTCATAACGAAAATACTTTTATTAAAAGGAAAAACCACAATAAAACAACACACACTGGAGAGACTCGCTTGCTTATAATCGGGACACGAATGAGGAAATAATAAACTATGTAAAAAGAGGGACACAAACTAGATGAAGAAATAAGTTCCGACGAGGTTGGAACATTAGACTCTATAAAGCGAGGGAAAGAATTATAATATTTGGATTTGTAATGCGATGAAGGCAGTTGTTGTGTCCAGAACAGAGATGTTTTATTAAGTGTGTGCAAAAGAGATTGATGATTCTATCACTCTATCCATTACAGAATTGTTATAATACGAATAAGCATAACTAGCAAGTCCAGCGCGCAGTACGTATAAGTTATGAGACATGAAACCCGGAGTACGCCTATGATTCCCAGATGAGGAGACCCAGTATAGAGCAACGAGGTACGCACGAGAGGAAAGGAAAGAAGACGGATTGTAGATACAAGCGGGAGTAAGGTATAGAGACGTACCCGGGTTATTGTCTAGCATTACGCCATGAAATTGAAGATGTGATGGAAGAAAAGTTTGCGGAATGAGAATGACGTGGAAGTTAAAATGAGAGCACTGAAGTAGAGATGAAGAAGAAGAAAAGAAAAAAGATGTCCTGATGTAGAGAAGAGAGTACTATAACCGTAAACCCAAATCCTTAATAGAGTCACAAAGCTGAAAATAAACGCCCGTGGCTAAAAAGGCGGGGCAACGGGGAGAAAAAAAGAAAGTCAAACACAAGAATGAGGTGAAAGACGGGGCAGACGAGAGAGAAATCTTGACGTTGATTCATAATGTTTTGAGTAAGCTTCGTTATGCAAGGTACTGGTCTGTTTTATACACAAAAACATAATATAAGAAAGAAGGAGCTAGCAAGGTCAATAGGAAGCGGAGAAAAACTAGTAGTACTCTTCTGGGAGAGCCGGCGCCACCGTTCCACCGATACCAACACTCATCATTCGAAACACAAACTCTCCGATTGTAATGTACTAGAGAGAGAACTGAGAAACATATTTAAAAAAATTTACAGAGAAAAGATGAAATTGATTGTTAAAGAGTGTCATCGCCAATAACCATCTCAGTAACGCTTCATCACCAATCAAATCTAGAAAAAGCAGATAGGAGATACCGGTAAGAGATACTCCATGTATATTTGTGGCCGGACGGTGACAAAGGACATTTATCAAAAATGAAGGATAGAGCCGTCCGCATAGGAGTGTTTCGCAAAACCTACCATTCACCCTACCCGTTTTATAAAAGGCTAAACATATACATGATAGGATACTCACTAAATCTATTCCGGTCCATATAGGAAGAGATAAATAGACTACTTCGTTCTATTATCCCTGGGGTTGATTTCACTAAGAGGAATAGAAAGAAAACGTAGGAACTATACAAAGAGAAAAAGAGATGAAGAGCGCGCGCAGGACAGCACGGAGACAAAGATGTCAGGAGGCACACGGGCAGGATAGAAACGGTTCAAGCAGAGAATACCAGACAGATCACCACTGATATTAGTAGTGGTACCAGTCGGGGGCTCTTAGTATCTTTTTAGAAAACCTCAACCTACGCTATCTTGTGGCCAGACTGCGCTCGGAGGACTAGTTAGGCCGGTTCGGTCTTGATCCATTGCCGCTGGCATGCGGGGCGCGTGCCCCCCTTGGTCCGTGTCCTCGTCCTTTAAAACACAGCACAGCAGAAAGTATTTAACCAAAAAAATAAACCGGGCAGCCAATCGAGAGAACATAAAATTGATCCCATCCAGACACATAGTGAGGAACGTAGAGCAGAGCTCGAGAGAAGAAACTCATCCCAGACACGAGAGGATCACAGAGAGAGGAGAAGATGTCTACCGAGGGCTTCACAGATTTATATACGCTTCTTACGAAAGCCACATAATAGAACTGAAAAAATAAGAATAAGGACGGACACAAGAACTTGCACGGGCCATTTGAAACGAACCTCCAATACATGTATACATGGTGCATTCCTAAATAGAGAACAAATAGCACATTGTCGACTCGAAAAACGGAAAGTCATTCAGCGCGGGACGATAGTCGGTGACAGGTGTGATTCAGATGAGAGTGAAATAGACGAATAAGGCGAATGAATCGTCGCGGTGAACGCACGCGCGAATACTATCTCTTTACCTTTTTCCAAGCTGTATATTTTAATTATTGCCACAAATTTCAATAATTACCACGATCGCGTAATACAGTTTTTTTCGTCCGTCAATTTGTGAGGTTATGCTTTCGTATCAATATGAAAGAGATTATATAGGAAATGTGAGAGTTAGAAGTTGAGAGATTAAGAGTTTAGTGTTATCAAGAAGTGATAGTAAATCAGAGATACTATTTCAAATTACTATCGTTCTGGAAGAGGAGAAGGTAGAGAGGATGGAGAGAATTACCATCAGATATTACCGGGCTTCCACGACGGGGACGACGATGCAAGGGAAGCACCAGTGGAAAGCAATGAACTAGTAAAATCACGCGCGTTTCAGAATAGCCTTTTGCTGTTGGGATCCATGAGAGAGATAGTTAGCTTCAAGTGTTTCGACTAAGAGAAGATACACGAGATAGGAGTCTCTAAAAGTTCAAATATAAATATCTCAGTTAGAAGAGGAAACCAGATCTTTGCGTATACAAGGAGGAACCCGCCCGATACGTAAGTCAAAATTGGACAGAATGGAAGGTAAGAGAACGAAAAAGTACTCTGGATCGAGGATGTAAATCACCGATATGTCATTGTCGGGCAGATGCGTATCGAAATACACCAAATTGTTCGATCGACGAACCAATTGTGGGTCTCGCTCGCAGGCGATTGAGAGAGATGTGTTTTTTTGGGGATTAGGAAGCGCGAGAAGAGAGTAAAAAAACGATCGACCAGCGAAGATCTAACTAAGCGAACGAGAGCCACTAAAGAGTCTTGACAACCCTAACACGCTAATTTTTTTTCGTAACGCTTCGACAATTTTCCAACAATCCCGGAAGAATAGGAAAGCATCTATCTTCCGGAGGACCTAACTGACTACCGCCGTGCCTATCATATGTATGATTAAAATGTAATAATTTATACTTTATCGATACCTCAATTGTAATTCGGAAAATGACTATCTCTCTCCTGATTCGTCTTGCGTATTGCGATTTGCTAGCGATCGAAAGATTATCCAAGCTCCACGACGCGAGGGACGTACGAATGTCTAGGAGATCAACCATTAACCACACGAGCAGAGATATCCCACTTTGATATTCAATTATTTATATAAAATGTTTGAAACATTAACCACAATATACAACTAGGAGAAAAATCATTCTTTACAGAATCGGAAAAATATTTGATTATTATTGAAGTGTCATTAGTAGATTTCCCTTTACACTTTAGAAGTCATAAGGTAAATGTTTAATTTTAAGCGTAATAATTTTATAATAAAAATTGAGCTTATAAGCCCGAGTCCGACAATAGTATCTCTCTCATAAAAATATCGAATAATACCATATTTACGCGAACTTATATAGAAGATTTATTAATTTAATCTGAAAGGGCCGCGTTGTTGCTCGGGAGAATTATAAAACACATAAACTCAACTTCACTTCCAAAATAAACTTACTCCTCTTCGTCGGAGTTCGCTTTTTTTTATAGTCGGCGGGCTTATTTCACTTAATAATTTTAAATTTAACACTTATAGAAACTTTTTCAAAAATAGTTACTGAGGCCAAGATTTCCTAAAATCGAAAACCATATTTCGCGATTGGAGTTAATTTTAATTATCAAAGGGTGGTGTTTTATGAGAGACTTACGAAACACGTCCACTCAGCTCCACTTCCAAAATAAACTGACTCCTCATCTTCGGAGATCGCTTTTTTATAGTCATTGGGCTTATTTTACTAAACTAATTTTTAATTTAACATAACATTTATATTTCACTTAAGTAATTTTAAATCTTCTAACACTTAAAAGAAACCTTTTCAAAAATAGTTACCGAGGCCAAGATTTCCAAAAAAAAGAAATCAGTATTTTGCGATTGAAGTTAATTTTAATTAGAAAAGCGCGCCGTTTTATGAGAGACTTATGAAACACGTGCACTCAGCTCCACTTGCAAAATAAACTGACTCCTCATCTTCTGAGTTCGCTTTTTTATAGTCATCGGGCTCATTTCACTTAAGTAATTTTAAATCTAACGTAAAATTTATATTTCACTTAAGTAATAATAATTTTAAATCTGACATAAATAACATTTAGGCCAAACTTTTTCCAAAAATAGTTACCCGAGGCAACGACGACTTCCTAAAATTAAAAACCGCATTTCGCAATTGAAGTTAATTTAAATTCGGAAACGAGCGTTGTTTCTTGAGAGAATTGTGAAACACGTCCGTTGGCTCTGCTCCACTTCCAAAACAAACTGACTCCTCATCTTTGGATTTTGAATATTTTTTAAATTAATAGTCACAGAATATATTTCACTTAAACGAATCCCATATAACCGCACTGTGCCGTTTATTTTGAGGGCATCAAACTTATGCGTAAAAATATTATTTCTATTTGAGAAGTTGAGCTGTTGTGTCATTTAAATCTTAACATTTCGGCGAAACTATTTCAAAAAATAGTTTTACACCCGAGCCGAAGTAATTTCCAAAATATCGAAAACCGTATTTCGCTTTATGAAAGCATTAACTTTCTAATTCGGTAAACGCGCCTTGTTAATCTTAATATATATATATATATATATATATATATATAACATATATATATATATATATAAATATATATAATAACGATGTACGGGCCCTTGGCCGTAATGATGTATACCCTTATTCTCCTCAGTTAAAAAATTAAATGTGTTTCTTGTATTATCCTTATAAACCAACGAGAGAAAATTGCATTTATTCAAAAACCTTAGAGCGATTAAACACACACGGCAGCAAATGGCTTCCATTAAGGTGATTAAATTAATAAAAACCTTAGAGAAATTGAAAACGGAGAATGACTTAATTAAAAAGTTAACATGGACAACAACAACTAATCGATGGAGAAAATTATTTAAAGGTTACTTGTGGTCCGGTTATTTTTTTTATACTCACAAAACGAAAGAGATTGATGGATTAAAACACACCTTAAGAGGAATTAAGAAAGGAAGAATGGCTTAATTAAAAAGATCGATTTATAAACCACTTAGAGGAATTAAAAACGAAAAATGGTTCAATTAAAACCAAATTTAGGCGCACTAATCGATACGATGGAAAAAAAACCACTTATTATACTTAAGAGTTATCAGCGGGACAAGCTTTCGTCTAAAGATGTTCATTAGACCTTTTTCAAGTAAAAGAAAGAACTTCATCCACAGATCAAATTGAACCCATGTCATTTTAGTCTGGTTGTTTTTTTTTGTTAGTTGGTTGGTTTTTTTTTGGTTATATAAACCTCTAAATCTGTCGCACAAAATACTTTTGAATGAAACAGTATCGAATTCTTAGGATGTAGTCCAATGCTGAACTGAACCCAAGGCTATTTCTATCTAAAGTCTTGTGGTTTGTGAATATATAGAGATTCAGCTTATTTTTCTTTTTTTTGGTAAT
>JABUQX010061235.1:0-22500 GCA_015478945.1 Trachelipus rathkii
TAGCCAATCTAGTTCCCGATTCAGTCTATTTTGCATTTACGATCCCATTAATTGAAAATCATATGATTTAAATTCTGGTTCTGATTCAGACTATATAGAATCAAGCGATTTTCAAACCAACTCCGGTTACGAGTACGCTTTCCAAACAACTACGATTCTGGTTACAAGCAAGCTTTACTATCGAACTAATTCCGATAATCTAATATACCAATTAAATATATTTAAAACACTTAATAAAGAAATAAATAAAATTAGAGCTCTCAAATATATATAGCAGATATATATATATATATATATATATGGTATATATATATATATATATATATATATATATATGAATATATATATATATATATATATATATATATATATATATATATATATATATATATATATATTTTAAATGGCTTAATTAAACTAAATAATAAATATATTTACTAAACTTATTAATAAATTAGGTAATAATTAATATTAATTACTAATTATTTAAAAAAAAAGCCGAATCAAAACAAATCTACAAAATATATATATTTTGCTTTGGAGTAAATTTTTTTTGCTTTCAGTTGCTCAAGGGCGAGTTGAACTGAAGCCTGTATAATATAATTGGTCAGTAATTTGAAATTAAATTTTAATTACCCTCAGCTGAGAATGAAGGAAGTTAAACAAAAAAGCAATTTTCATTTTTAAAATCACACACAAAAAAAAGGTGGTCAATCAGAGTTACTATAACACTAATTATTTTTAAATAAACATATAATTTTGCTCAAAATATTATAAAATAAAATGTGTGTACTATATTTTTTTTTAACTAGTAAAGGTCGCTATGTAATGATATTGGTGAAAAAAAAAAAAGATCTCAAAAATATTAAATAATATTTCAAATTTTTATTTTATAAATGTGAAGATTTGCAAATTGTTGCAACATCAAATTTAAATTTGGCACCTGATCGTAAACATTTATATGCATGATAGTGATATTGGGAATGAATCTTTCTAAATGATAAGGAAATTGAAATATTCCAGACAACCTGCCTTTGACACTGGTGAGAATGCAATTTTTTTCTTTCTTCTAAACTGTGAGCTGTACTCGTTCCGAGCAAAGACCTAGATGGAAACGGCTGGAATACGAACTCTTTCCAACTTCTATACTTGCTTGATTCGACCTTAAGAATATATATATATATATATAGAGTAGAGCATATATATATATATATATATATATATATATATATATATATATATAGGAGAGTAGTATATATATATATATATATATATGGTATATTTATATATATATATATATATATATATATAAGGTATATAATATAGATATATAGAACGCCCCGTGGCGCAGTGTAGGAGGCCGACTCCCGCCGACTTCATGGAGAGGACGTTAATCCCCTATGCAGGTAGTTGGAGTTTTATTTACCTGGGGCGAGAATTAAAAACTCGACTGCGAACACGTTGGTGGCGCTGATAGAGACAGCCGGCCTTAAAGTTCGACTTCCGGTAGTCTCTGTTACCTCTCTTGCAAGGATAAACTCGTTGAAAAGGTGATTTATTACATATGAGATATATATATATATATATGATATATATGAGGAGTATATGTATATGCATATATATATATATATATATATATATATATATATAAGTATACGTATTTAATATATATATATAGTATATATGTATATATATGTATATATATATGATATATATGGTATATATATATATACGGTACATGATAATATATATATATATATGTATATAAAGAGGTATATATATATATATATATATATGAGGAGATATATATATAGAGCATATATATAGATATATAGAGAGTATATATAGATATATACATGGTATATATATATATTTATATATATATATACATATATATAAGAGTAGATATATATGGTATATATGTATATATATATATATATATATATATGGTATATATATATATATATATATATTTTTGGAATTATTTCAATATCATATCGTTTCTTTTCACAGGTGTTATTTTGTACACACGCACTTCCAAAGAGCCGCCGCAATACTATCGTCAGTTCTCATCGGCTGTGGTATCCTCGTCTGCGGGTTTGCAATGATACATAATGTATTCGTCTGGCAAAAGGTTGGTTGGTGTAAGAAAAAATTGGGAGAGGAGTTTTTAAGAATAATTGAGGTTTCAATTGTTATTTATTTATTTTTTTGGTTGCGTGTACTATTATATTAGTATTGTTATTATCATTCATATAAAATTTAGTAGACTCGTAATACTAGCAAGAAAAAACTCCAAAATATTGATATACAGTACCTTATGTATTATTATTACTATATATATAGTTTTCCCACAACTCTATTACTAGTATACACAAAATTGAATGTTAATACACCAAGCTCAGTACTGCACATGCAAGGGCATTTCCAATCACAAAAACAGATATTTTATACAACTATGGAACAAATATATTCTCTCTTGTTTTAAACTTTAATATATTTAAAGAAGATCGCTTCTTGGTTAATTCCTTGTACTCTTTGAAGGAATGTAGGGTTTCAGTTATGATTCTCCATTTTGTACGTTGGCAGCCGTCGTAATCTTTATCTCTATCCAGCTTCCTCTTATTTATCAAAGATCTTTTCTAGATCATGGCAGATCTTCCCCTTCTTTACACCCTGTTTGTTGATTCATTCCAGCGTAGTCCTCGCCATATTGCCTTGATGTTTCCTTAGAACATCTGTTGATTCATTCCAGCGTAGTCCTCGCCATATTGCCTTGATGTTTCCTTAGAACATATGTTGATTCATTCCAGCGTAGTCCTCGCCATATTGCCTTGATGTTTCCTTAGAACATCTGTTGATTCATTCCAGCGTAGTCCTCGCCATATTGCCTTGATGTTTCCTTAGAACATATGTTGATTCATTCCAGCGTAGTCCTCGCCATATTGCCTTGATGTTTCCTTAGAACATCTGTTGATTCATTCCAGCGTAGTCCTCGCCATATTGCCTTGAGGTTTCCTTGAAACATGTCTCACGCATCTTTCTAACTCTTAATCGGTCTCCTACTTCTCTGCTGCTTGGTTCCATTCCACAAAGTTTAATTTCATATAACCTCTGGCCATCTCACTCCCAATATTTTCTTAAAACAATTATTAACAAAAACCTGCGCTTTATTCACAATTCCTGACATCATCTTCCAAGATTCACACCCATACACTATCACCTATTTAACATTACTTTAAAAAAAAATTCTATGCTTTGTCTTTTTCATTATCTGTCCATATCCAAATATTGTCCTGCTGTCTAAATGTTATTGTTTCTTTGCTTATTCTATTTCCTGCATTCTTCTCTCCTCTATTGTTTATTATGCTCTCAAGACATGTGAAGTTCTTTACTCCCTCCAACTGTTCCCATTTACACGTTCTCTACACTTAATCTTCATTATTTTAATTTATTTATATTAAAACTCACTTTCTTTGCTTCCTCTTCAGACATTTCAGTTTCCTCTCCAAGTCATCCTTCCTTTGTGTCAATAAGCACTCATCATAGGCATAGTCCAAATCTTCTAGTATATCCATTAGTACCCATCCTATTCCTCTCCTTCCCCGTATGGCTCTTCTCATCACCTCATCTATCATCACTAGGAAAATGACTGATACCAATAAACACGTTATCTTACGTCTGTATTTCAAAGACTTTCCTTTAGGTCACCCGCATTTTAACTTTACATTTCTATTCCCTTATGATCCAAATGATTTTCTTCGTTAACCCTCACTCTTATCACTTTCCACCAAGTCTCCCTCTTTGCACATTGTCGAGTGTTTTCTCATAGTCTTCATAAGCCATATTAACGCAAGTGCACCACTCAGTACTCCGCTTCGCAATTATCTTGTCTACACGAGAACTCCCTCTCCCTGAAACCTGCCTCAATTTTATTTAGCAACCTCTTCATTCTTTCTTATTGTTGACCTCATTAGAATTTTAATATGCACAGACAACAACATTATCCCTCGAGTTGTCACAACACGCCAGGTCTCCTTTTTTAGTATATCTGATTAACAGGCACTCCCTTCATTTTTTCGGGAAAGTTCCCGTTTCCAAGATTAAATTAAAGAGATCCCGCACGCTTCCAGTAGTTCTTCTCTCTCTCTCTCTCTCTCTCTCTCTCTCTCTCTCTCTCTCTCTCTCTCTCTCTCTCTCTCTCTCTCTCTCTCTCTCCTCTCCCTCTCTCTCTTCTCTCTCTCTCTCTCTCTCTCTCTCTCTCTCTCTCTCTCTCTCTCTCTCTCTCTCTCCTCTTTCTCTCTCTGTCTCTCTCTCTCCCCCCTCTTCTCTCTCTCTCTCTCTCTCTCTCTCTCTCTCTCTCTCTCTCTCTCTCTCTCTCTCTCTCTCTCTCTCTCTCTCTCTCTCTCTCTCTCTCTCTCTCTCTCTCTCTCTCTCTCTCTCTCTCTCTCTCTCTCACTCTTTCTCGCTTCTCACTCTCTCTCTCTCTCTCTCTCTCCTCTCTCTCCTCTCTCTCTCTCTCTCTCTCTCCTCTCTCTCTCTCTCTCTCTCTCTCTCTCTCTCTCAAAAAAAAAAACTCTCTCTCTCTCTCTCTCTCTCTCTCTCTCTCTCTCTCTCTCTCTCTCTCTCTCTCTCTCTCTCTCTCTCTCTCTCTCTCTCGTATTGTTGGTCCAGTCTATATCTAGTCCTTCCTCTTTTGAAATCTCTTATATATCTATTTCGAATTTCCGGTTTAAAAACTCGGTAAGGTGTTCCTACCTTTTCTTTAACTGCCCTTATTTAGTGGTAATCACCTTTCTATCTTAATCTTCATTTTGTACGATACTGAACAAAATGGTAATTTCATTTAGTTTTCCGAGGTCTCCAACTCTGGCAGCTCTTTCTGCCAGTTCCTCTATCGTTCTGTAACAGACGAATTAGGCTACAACTTTACTGTTTTGGTAATTTCAGATACAAGGAACCATCATTCAGCTCTCCATTTGTTATGACCTCTTAACTTCTGTCTCCCTTTATAACCGCCATTTCGTGGAATTCCGAGAGTGCCATGGGGTATACAGCAATGGAGCATTGGAGAAGATGGCATATCTTACCAAATAATAAGTTATCTTCACACACGTCTGCCTCGGTGTTTTTTCTGACCTTGCACGACCGCATCTAACTGGAGGATAACTTTCGACCCATATGGCAAACTACATACATCGTCCCAATCCCAAACCGGGAAAAGATACAAGTTTGGCAAATAAACACTGACCCATTGTATTAACATACCATACATGCAAATTGATGGAGAGAATGGTTGCCAATCGTCTTCTGCCCACCCTAGGGCCTAGATCAAGACATGCGAGAGACGTTTTCAAGCAACAAAAGGTCTTTGCAGTATTCTTTGACTACGAGAAGACGTATGACTTCAGAGATTGGAGGCTCTGCAAAAGATTCAATCACTAAAACAGAGATGTCAGCTTGCCCTTTTCCCCCAGACCTTGCTGACCAACAGATCCTTCCGAGTTCATTCCGTTTCTCAGGGGAAAGGCATGCAGCAGGGTAGTGTCCACAGTGTGATACTCTTTCCGCTGAATTTCAACAATGTAGTCTCCAATATCTCCACCCCAGAACGATGCTTCCTTTATGTAGATGATCTGGCAACATACATCATTGGAACCAAACTCTCGTATATGATTTGTTGAAACTGACCTTAGATAGGCCAACAACTTGGTGCAATGTGCTGGGCTTTTTTCTCCACACAAATTACAAAGATAGTTCTTTTTTGCCGGATGAATCGGCTGGTGGGAAGAGACGAACTCCCACATTGTTAGTCCTCTACGGTTCTACGTCCTCTAGCCATAGGTTGTTTCTTGACATGATTTTTGATGAGTGACCATCATATCTTCCACATATCCAACACCTGAAAGCAAGATGCCATCGACCACTGGATCTTTTTTGTCACAATCACTTCTACCACCCTTGGCACAGGAAGAAGAGCTAACTCGAGCTCTTTATAGTCTTGGTGAGATCGACATTAGTCTACGGATGTGTCACATGTGACCAGACAACTAAATATTTCATATGCCTCCTGGACTCTATCCAAAATGAAGGTCTTTGTATTACGATCTTTGATTAAGGAGAGCCTAAAGGTGGAAGGAAGCTAAATGTCATGCCTCTATGTCTTCGAGAAAAAAATACGGCATATGTTCTTTGCACGTTTGATTATTGACCCCCTGGACCCTCATTTCTGACTTAAATTCTTGATACAGTGACCTTTCGCCCACCCTTTTGACAATTTGCATCAGTGGCGACTGATGTCTTTGAATCTCACTAAAAGCTGTTATGCCTTACTTCTATGAAAAATACATTGAATTGTGGTTACATCCATTCCCGCCGATACGCAAAAAGATATTTTTATTTGTCGAAATCAGAAGGCCACCCTTCCTTCCTCAACGCCAACTTCTCTTCCCACCTTGCATATCACGGTGACTCGATAGCTGTCTTTACCGATGACCAAGACGAGAGACGTGATCATCGGCCATTTTTCCTGATTTAACCTTGTCCCATGCTCTACCATCTTGCTCGCCTATATTTACTGCAGAGCTAGTACCGCTGCTTGATGTAATATCAAAAATTTTAGATCTCAACAGGGTTGAATCTTTTATCATTATTTCAGATTTTCAAAGCGCACTTCTCGTCTAGGAACTTCTTGGTTTCTATAATTTAACAATACTTGTGCCGAGTCCATATTCAAAAGAAAGTCTTGCAATTCTGGTAGGCTCCGTCTCACATGGGGATTGCAGAAAATCAGCAAGCTGATAGGGCAGCGATTCAGACTGCCACATCTTAAAATCTTCCAAGACCTACGTCCCTAAAGAACCCCAATGGGGACTTATTCCTGCTACCAACTATTACCCACACCTTCTGGTAGAACTGTTGGAGGGAAGACATATGGAGTGCTGAACTCCTCGTTAAGAATTTTTCTCTCCCAGGTCGCCAAAGGGAAGTAGTACTGACACGATCTATCATTGACTATTCATGGATATCTTATGGCGGGAAAATCTTCTGCCCTGTTCATTTTACCGGATTTTTTGCACCTCTTTCGATTCTCCATATTTTGATAGGATGTCCTAATTTGGACCATCTTTCTAAATACTCGTAGAATAAAATTATTGAAATTTCTTTTCTACCTCCATCTTTAATTTTCTGTTTATTTTTTAAATTGCAGTGTTACTGAATATGTATGATGCCAGGCGTGTATGGCATTGAAATCCTTAACTAATTCCACTTCCACCCCCCATTTCAAGAAATTTTTCTATTCTCACTTCGTACTGCATACACGCTTAGCACCAAAATACACTGATAACTCCAGAACGAGGGGTGGGAGGATTAGGAGCTTCGGCCATCCCTTCCAACCTCTCCCTCTCCTACACTCTTCCTCTGATCATGCACATTCACCCTCCACACAGTCTGTCTGTTTTGTCATTTATACACCCCTCTCCGTTCGCCATATCAAAGCTGCTTGTCCTGCTCTGACGGTTCCTCGTTCCGAGTTATTCCCGGCACAACATTGAGTATCTTTCGAGGCTCATCTTCCATTTCTTTCAGAATCTTCTCTTGATAGCCATTTCGTTTTTGGTTTTCTAAGAATATGCATAAAACTATTGTATAACAATTAATCTAGCATCACAGACCATCTTTGTTTCGTTTACGAATCATCCCTGGTGTCAGTCCTGGGTCAGTATCGACGCTTTATGGTGTGCAGTGATGGCTCCAGTGAACACAATCAAAATTCCTTTTATATATGTAGTATGTTTCCATTTTAGAATTTTCATGAGTAAAAGAGAGTTTTTGAACCTTTTTTTTTTTTAAACTAATTTCTTTTTTTTTGCAGGAAAAAGCGAAGGTAATAACCCAACGCAACATAAATATTTCTAGCAACCATAGAACAAGGATGCCAGAAATGAGCTCGTCGCCTTTGCCAACCGCTACGTTAGATTTATCTCGCTCTGTCCCTCCGCACGAACTTTCAACATTGGTTTAAGAATTGTAAATACAAAAGATTAATAATAGGCTCCTAAGGTTTATAAAACATAAGTGTTGGTGTTGACAAATGAGGATGCAATGAAGAATTCTTTGATTTTAAAGCAAAGATGGTGAAAAATCAAAAGTAACTTCCCGTTTTCTATTATTATTATTATTATTATTATTATTATTATTATTATTATTATTATTATTATTATTATTATTCTCTTCACTATTTCTAAGAGTAAAATATTGAAAGAGATGCAATATTTTTTTTTATAGATTTTGCTCGTACAATTGCTCAAGGATATTATTATTATTATTATTATTATTATTATTATTATTATTATTATTATTTTTAGTTAATCTTTTATTTCGTATTTAATTTAAATATATTTAATATAAATTTGTTCCATAGTAGAATCAACAGTGCAAGTTTTTAAAAATTTTATACAAATATTATTATTATTATTATTATTATTATGATTATTATTATTATGTAATTCTTGTATATGTGTGTACAAAATATATGAATACTAGGATTTCTATGTAAATAAGTAACACAATTTTTGTTCATGTAAATATTGTACATTTTGTCTTTGTAAACTGACATAATTAAAAGACCAAAGTATTATATGGGAACAGGCGTGAATATCGAAACACAATTCGTCGAAATATACAGTTCACCTTCGTATATGTTAGGTTAGGTTAGGTTAAGTTAGGTTGCTTAATTTAATGAAATTTGCATGTTGGTGAATTATTTAATTTGATGAATTGTTGGTATTCCTTCCTGGGACTCATATTTTATAGACCGTATCGAACTGCCATACATGCATATCTTTAAGGCTTACTTCCTCAGTGCCTATTTTTTTGATGAATAAGTAAATTTCCTAGGAAATTACTGTGTAAATAAATAGTAATATTTTAATTTCTCTTTCTGGACATTTATATCCTTAAATATTTCTCTTTCTGGACACTATTTTTTTTTCCTTAATCTCCCTTAAAAATTTCTCTTTTTGGACATTCCTTACCTTTAAAATTTCGCTCTTATGTTTTTAAAATGTTTGGTGAATGCACTTTAATTTGTGCAATCAGAAAACATCTGACCCCAAGCCTCTGAGCCAACAGTAAACCGGTTGCCTTATCCACTTAGGCCAGACATCTGTATCAAAAGCTTTTTTATCTCATTAGCAAGCATACGATTACAGAAGGTTTTAAGAGGTTAAGAAAGTATCTTGTATTAAATTTTCTATTTGATGATCAGGCTCATAAAATGCAATATAAGCTTTTTTGAAAGTTGGTGATATAGATATATAAAGGCCTACTGAAATAACCATTTGCATAAATTAGCCTTGTTAATTTTTGTAACACCGCATTTTGGGGGCCTGACCTTTGAGTAATTATGTGGATGAGAAATACAAGGTTTTAAAAACTTTCACGCCGAAGGAAGCCTTTAACAACTGGATGGTCAGTATGGAAAAGAACTGGCATGTTAACTCTGCAACGCGGAGTCCAATGTTCGAATCCCGCTGATGGAGAGTAAAATCTCCTGTGACTCATTCATTTAAAATTAAATTCATTCTAGTATTAAAAAGAATAACATTTCCTTGTTGAAATTTAAGATAATTTTGGTAAGACTGTCTACATTTTCAGATAGTTATTCGGGTAAAAATTGTGTAAGGAATTATTTATCTTCCTGGGGGCAAGAATTAAAACTTGGCTGCGAACACTTGGTGGTGACAGGCTTGGGATAGCCGGCCTTAAAATTCGATTTCCTGTAGCCCTTCCCCCCCGGTGTTACCCTCTAAGAAGGGTATTAAGCACGTTAAAAGAAAGTTTGTTTTGTTTTTTTTGCGTCAGTATGTGATGAATACGAGATAAAGATTAAGAATACAAAAAAGATTTAAAGAATTATTGCTGCTGATACAGGTTATACAAAATGTTCAATTTCAGCTTTAAATGGATGGATGATAGTATGAATATTTAAACTTTCTGCTGAAATGAGATTAAATTCCAGCATTTACTAAACTAAAGTTTGATTTTCTGTCTACCACTCCTAGTTTTCTCGTAACATTGAAAGCTTCTTTCCTTTTGATGATTTTGTAAATCATTCATAGAAATTTCCTGTTATTGAGTTTTTCTTTCTCTATAGTAAACAATTATCACATTTAATATATCTGATACTCTTACTATTTTTTTTAACTACCAGTAAAAATTCTATTTAATTATATATTTGGTGTTTAGAATTTCTCATGTATAATTAATATACAATTGAATTAACATTGTTGGTAAATTTTTATACAACAATGAGCGATCTCGTCCATAATATGTATAAATGTTTTTTAGTGTATAAAATTTTTGATTAAAATTGGCTAATCATACTTGGGGTCTTCCAAAACTTAGATATTAATCAGTTTAGATAAAACAAATTAATCTATCCAAAGCAGTTTGGGCGTAATCAGCCCAATATTTTTAATAGCTAAATTAACATCAATATTTTATTAATTTGTAAATATTAATTAATACCGTTTTAATGTCTTTCATCTTTGTGTAAGGAAAAATATTTCTAATAATTATTACAAAACACTGCCACTTTTGAATCTCTCCATCTGTGTTATTTTTTAAATTCATCCTTTTCCCATCCTCCTCATTTTCACATTTATTTAAATCTATAGATGTTTTAGTTAATAAATTTTGATAGCTTATGAAAGTGAATTTATAACTTTTAACTGAAAAAAAATTTACCGTATTTATATATTTTTGTACCTTGTTTAACTAGATTTTGAATTAAAATCATTCCCTTAGAAATATAGCTATTTGGCCTATATATCTTAGAACACTGTTGATTGAGAATTGTAGTAGTCTAAAACAGTTTGATTGAGAGGTTATACGATTTTATATTTTCTTAGTTACTCGTTTAAGTTTTGAATGTTAATAAGAGCTCGATTGAATTACTGTAGGAGAGAGAGGAAAAACAAAAAGAAGCTTCAAGTAAAATATCTTTGTGCCAACTGTTAGGGGTGGGAGTATTAATTAACATCACAGGTTGTTAAAAAGGATATAATATGTGAAGAATTGGTGAGAAATAAAGCAAGATATTACCCTCGAGAAAAAGAATTTTTCCAACTTATTTCTAAAATAATAAAGGAGCAAGTTGAATCTATCAGAAAAATATGTTGGGAAGGGATGGGTAGGCGAGGTGGGGTACATATATATCCATAATTTTGGGACTCGGCACCTCACCTTGAATGACCGTATTGACGTGAAACCGCTGCACCGGGAAGCTGACATCACCAACTGTTGGGGTAGCAAGTTTGATGGGGGTTACGATAATTAGAACTCGTTAAAATGAAAGTGAAAAAGTGTGGCTTATAAGACTTATTCATAACCTCCCCTCCTCAGTTAGTCCAGACCTCTCATAATTTTTAGATTTCCCGTTATGATTACTTTCAGATAATTGAAGTCTTTAATATATTTTAAGGTTTTATGATAATATGTACAAATTTGTAAATTAATTCGGGATATTATTTTTATTACTGTTATTCTCTTACATAATAGACCAACTTAACTATTTTTCATGAATCTTTCTACGAAAATTTTACTTTTTAAGATGTTTTTAAATTGCATTCTTTTTCTTGATATATATATATATATATATATATATATATATATAAGGAGTATATATATATATATATATATATATATATATATATATATATATATATATATATATATATATATATATATATCTTTCTTCTTCATCTTCCTTTTATTCCAATATATATATATATATATATGGCCATGCCAAGGACTTCTGCACGATGTAATTAAGCGTCGATGCAGTGCCGCTGCCAATGGAAAAGAAAAAGCAGAGAGGACATGACAAACGTCGAAAAGAACACCCCCCCCCCTTTCTGTACCATTAATTAGTGTGAGCCCCGTCGCAGACAGAAAATCCACCCTAGGAGCTTCACGGGACCGCGATGATCCTCACTATGGTAAATCGTCGGGTCGGTGTCATCCCCGGCTCCGTGCGGGGCCACAACTGTGCCTCCCGAAGATAAAACCCCGCCATTTTCCACATGAATTTTTATTCTCTTCGCCCCTACAAACCCATTTTCCTTCAGATATCTGTTCACTGACTCAATCCACTTTTCTCTTCGGTCTCTCAGCCGGTCGGTTCCCAATAATACCTCACCACTATACATCCGCTTAACCAACCTACTAATACATTCATCCTTTCCATAATAATTCCAAACCATTCTAAACATATTTCATTACCTCTATTTACCCTTTCACACCTTCCACACCACTTTCTTAATACGTTCATTCTTCTTTATCATCTTTTCTCAACTAGTACACCCCAAGATTGTCCGATCTAAAATGCACGAACTCAGATCTGAGACTTTTATTCCAGACCATATTCCTACTGGCTACGCTAAGAATACATATGTACTATATCTCATGTGACCTCTGAATACCTTCAAGACTTAGTCCTTTGTGATCACCTCAACGATTTGAATTGCACCAGCCACCTCCTGCCATTCAACTTTCACTACACTCTGCATCATCCTGTTCCCTTCTCATCCAACATATACCTCCTAAATATTTAACTCAGACACTTGTTCTAGTTGCTCACCATCTAACATAGCTTCACAATTCAGAGAGTGTCCTCACTCACAAATCCATGAACTACCTTTGATTCACAGCCAATTTTTCAAGCCCCTCCCTTTCACACCCCCCTGCCAAATCTCTCATCAATCCTCTCAAACTCTCTTCAGACCTGCCACACAGAACCAACTCATCCGCATATAATAGGGCACCCTACCCAACTCCATTCTCCACCATTTCAATAATTCATTTCTGCATCTCCACCTCTAATTTTTTAAATGGGGTATCCATATACAAATTGAAGAACTAAGGAAACATAAAACATCCCTTGTCTTACCTGCTGCTATTAATCCAAACCAATCACCATTGACACTATTTATTCTTACACACGCTTTCACTATCGTCATACATACTTTTTGATTCCATTCAGAAGTCTACCACCAACACCATATATCACTAACACCTGCCATAACGCTTCCTATTAACTCTTTATCATATACCTGTTGCAAATCCATAAACCTAAATACAATTTATTCTTCTTCTCATTTTTCAACTCATTTGTTTCTCAATGTAAAGATTTGATCCCCACACATCCTCTACCACTCCTAAACGCACCTTGCTCTTCTACAATCAGTCCCTCTGTCACTTGACGCACTTTCTAACTTCAAAATAAAGATATATATATATATATATATATATATATATATATATATATATATATATAGATATAGAGTATATATATATATATATATATATATATATATATATATATATATATATATATATATATATATATATATATATATATATTTTTTTTTTTAAAATTCAAAATTAAATTTGCTAAGTGGCAACTTGCCTGAAAATCTTAATTAAGATACCAAATTAAAATACGAAGTACAATATGTAATGTTGAAACGAATTAGGAAACTTAACACAGGGTTCTTAAAATATGGGTCGCGACCCAACGTGGGTCTCCGTGGCTTGAGGTAGCATCTCAGAAAAAAAAAAATTCTTTTAAATTTTAAACTTTTGTATTTAATCATGAAAAATGAATTGAAGTGTATTTTGTTATACTACGGTATAATGAATAATTACTACACATTTATTACACTACGGAATAATTAATAATTACTACACTTTATTTAAATATTATTACATTAGCATTTTTAATTTCAATATTGACCCATGGATCGTGAAGTTGATTGTCTTGTTAATTTTGGGTCGTGACGAAACATAGCTAAGAACCTATGCGGAGTTTATATATTTCTTTGTAATTTATACTATGATCTCTATTTGCTTGCCTTTGTGTTCAGGGAAAATAATTTTTGACAGTTTTTAATAAAAGAATTTATAAAATTTTAATGCAAAAGATCAAAAATTGTCGTAAAAAATCCATGGCTCTTATTTTTTCATTTATTTTCTATGATATTTACGTCCAATTTTCAAAAGTTATTTTGTTTTTAAAAATTTTATTTTTATATGATTTCTCTTTGTCCGAAATTTTTTGTACTGTGTATATAAATTATATAATTTTGAAATGTGATGTTAATTTCCTCTCATTTTTACCGTAGATGTTTAGGCTTGCACGGATCACAATTTTGCTTTCTTCTTTCTTTCAGTCAAGTTGTGGTCGGCATCGATCGATCACAATCAAACGACATCGCTTGAAGTCCATTTTCTGGGTGATATTAATCACAACTTTGCCACGCCGTCGAAACTGATTTCAACTTGGGGTCCGTGAGAGTTACGTCATTCGTTTGCCCCTTGCTTCCCTATAACTGGGTGTAGTTCAACCTCTTGCAAAATATTATAAATTTATCTTTAACAATATACCCCAATATGTCAAAACAAAAAGATTGATAGTGAATGCTGAATATTGAACATGCACCGGGAATCCAAGACATTTCTAGGGTATAAATAAGTAGTAGTGAGACCCAAATCCAGCTACCACTATAGAAAGAAACTGTAGTGGAGGAAAAGGATTCAAAGGTGTAGATAATTAAATAAAGGAAGAAGATTTAAAGATTACTTATGTGACAAGGTATATATTTCTATTTAAATTCGTGACCATTCACAACTTGACAACAGTTTTTTTTGTTTGTTACTCTGCGGAAAAATTCTTTTGTTTACGATTCTCTTACTTGAATAATTTTTTATAAAAATATACTATGAAGTGTGGGTAATAATGGGTTAATTCTTTGTTAGTCTGAACACTAGTCTTTGGTCTGATAAGGTGACTCCCTCAATCCATACAAAAGAGGCAGAGTTACTTGAAATGGTGAACTGGAGAAGTTTTAACAACTCGGTTCTTTTCTTTTCCATATGAGTTAGCAACCGGTTTGCTTTCCCGTTTAATATATCTGCAAAAAAAAAAAAAAAAATTAAGTCGCTTTCCTATAAAAGTTTTAACAACTGATTCGAGCAACCAGGCGACCCGACATTCAGCTCACCACTGGTTAATTGTATTCATTAAGAAACTGGACCAGTTAATGGTGAATGTTTGTTAAATGGTGAAAAAAAAGCAAAAGAAATTTTAGATTGCTTTTATTATTTCAAGCCAGAAGCTTTGTTGGATCAGAATCGGAGTCTTGGTTTGAGAGTCACATGATACTAATTTATTGAAATTGGAATCTCGTTATCACAAATAATTGGAATCAGATTACCTTATAATCGATTCGACAGTCCTACTTCAAGCTGATTTAATAAATAGAAAGGGCTCGAGTAATTTTGTATTGAGAAATATTAAAGCGCTGAAGTTCAATGTTTTGTTAATTAGTCTGCGATTTAAAATATTCAGTCTGGAGACTTCCAGTTAGATTTCTCTCTTAGAGTCTAGAAATAAAAAGAGCCATTTTTAATAGCTTTTTCTTGTGGAGAAATATGAAAAATGTAAAACCACCCAACCTTATAAAGAACTGGAAATCTGTTAAAGTCCATCCAGCTCCTCAGGACATTGAATTTGTAGAACGTTATTTGAGAAATTGAATAAATGGACAAGGAAGTTAGTTCTTAACTGCGTAAAGACAATCCGAAGAAGGGACAAAAGATGCTAGTTATATTCTTGTACTAGCTCTACTTTCTGAAGCATAATTTGGTTTGTTGTTTATAAGACTACTGCAATGTAGTTTAGACTGCAATATAGAAGTAACATACATTTTGCGAACCTTTTTAAATAAAGAAAATGTTGTCGAGGAAGGATTCTAACCTCAACTTCCTTTTTTTTTAAAGAAAAATGAGCAAGGAATTCTTTAGAAAAATTTTCCACCCATATCTAGCCTCACTAATATTATTTTCTGTTAAACTAGAATGTAATGACCTATACTGCTCGAATTCTTAATATTGTTGGCCCCCTTTTTAATCCGTTGTGGAACATAAAAGATAACCTGACCTGCCATTTTTCAATAAAAATTGGCAAAACACTTTATTTTGTCTTAATATAATAAATATTGCCCATTCCAATTATCACGAAGAGAATCTGTCAAATATTTGGTTGGAATGTAGTAACATGCTATTTGGGAACAATAGTATAAAACATATTTTATCCTTGTGGAACAGACCAAATGCAAAATTGAAGTTACTGAGAGAAAATATGTGTATTTTACAGGGATAAATCAATATTAAAGCGCTTAAAATTGTAAATATAAGATAAAGTTTTCTTTTTATTCATCAAAGTAGAGCGGAAGAATGGGAGAGTTGTTGGAATGCTTTACATGACTTGATGGAAAAGTAATGAATAGAATTTCACTTTATAAATTAATGTCAAACCCTAGGCAACATTAGCTTAATGCTGGAAAGTGGTTAGCTTGAGAGAGATAGCTGTGGTTTGTAACCTATAAATAGAATTAAAAAAAAATTATAACAGTTATAAATTAGGGGGTGCCACTTCTTTCGAATATATAAGAGCTCGACATCAAAATCTGAAATTTGGGCAACGATCTTTTAATTAAAGATCTGTAAATTCAGAGTTGCCTTTGCATGTCACATAATTCAAATTCCTTGCCACCTACTGTTTTTCCTGCTGTATTTGATATTCCGCACTTTAAAGCCTGCCTACCCCCACCTAAAACATTTTCAGCTTGAATGGGTTCCCTTCTGTCTTTTTTTTTGTCTCTACAGACTCGAAAACATCCTTCCGCGTATAACGAATAAATCAAAGTTTATTCGTGCGTACAAAATGCAAATAAATATCAAAGCTGAAAATGTTAACTTATATTTTGGTGCTTTTCCAATTTGAATAGTTTCTCATGACATTAGGATGATTATACCCCAGTGAAAAGTGAAATTATATAAGAATAAAATAACTTGGTGAATCGTTGAATCGGATATAGTTAAAATCCTAAATTTACCGATCTTGATTCCGATTCTGATTCCAACAGATTTTCAATGACCACAATTCTTGAAGACTCAAACCCGACTCCGATAACAGTCAAGGCCATTTTAGATTGCCTTGTTATACAGTCCACCGAAATTTACAGAATCTGATTCCACAGTTGGTTTTATTAAACAAAGAATACAGATAATGGAGTTCTTCTCGATTAGATAGATAAACAAAGAAAACAAAGAGAGAAAGCTAAAGTTAAAAGGTCTTTTTTTTAGCAAAAGTAGCATAAAGAAGAGGATGATTATTACATTTATTTCAGAGGAAAGAACTTTTAGTTTCACGGAGACTAGATTTTGCATTATTTTGAGATGAAATAAAAATAGGAACGAAGTTTTCTTGATTTAAAGCATCCGCACATGTAGAAATTCCTACAATGAGCAGGTCCCATTCGATGAAAATTAGACGAGTAGCTTATATAGAAGTTTGAATAGGAAAGGAACAAATTAAGTACGATCGATAACAGTAGAGGCGTCCATGTTAAAGTGATAGTCAAATGGAGGGTGTCAGACTAGACGGTGTTCTGGGCAATGCAGTTTGATCGATAGAACTTCTTCTGAGATATTAATTGTTCTAAGGAAATCAAAGAAGTAGAGGTCCCACCAATTTACTGAATCTAATAGCCAAACTGAAGAACTAATTACTCAAGGTTGTATCTTCAGAACTAGAGACAATACGCATAACAATAAATTAAGAGAGTCTATGTAGGTTAAAAACACTTAGAGTATGAAGATCACAACGCACACTCAAATATGATTCTATAGAGGTAAGAGAAAACGAAGCAAAAGTGTATTAAATATGTTTTAGCCTGGAAGTATAAAGATATAAAATCATAAAAGTAGAATAAAATTATATAGAGATAAATAAAGAAACATAAATTGTATTCATGTTTATTTGGACTTAGCAGAGAGAGTCTGAGGATTAAATAGAACTATGAGCTACAACATGTAAGATCTATATTTTTGTTCAGATAGCGATATAATGTCAAAGAATATATCGAGATAATAGATCACGATGGGTAGCCGCCCAGAGGATATGTATAGATAAAATTTAGTGGAGACGTCTGTAAGTTAGTATAGAGAGGCAGAAGAATATCAACGTCACACTGAAAACACATCACTACATTGTACAGTCTTTTAAGGTCCAATTTATGTGGAATAATAACGCATACGTATGAACAAGATAATATTGTCGGTTAAATAAAGTGAGAAAAACAGGATGACTATTGGGAGTAATTAGGATTCATAGAAAGACTACTAATCAATAGATCATATAAAAGGAGAACCAGGTAGAGCGCGTAGGGCAGAGAGGTATATTGGTTGTAGAGCGTACAAGAGTTAAGGTAGTCCCCGAGTAATTCGCAATGTAAATGTAAGCACTGTTTTATACACTGTCACCTATCTTATATCTCTTTCCCCGTGGATATAAAGACTCATATTGAAGCTATATAACCTCGCACTTCTAACCTGGTTTACCTCTCGCATTTTTAAAAGGGAGTATAGTAAAACATTCCAAATCAACACCAATTTGATATCACATTTTTCCTTGTATAGAGAGATGGTAACACGCCAGATAAATAATTATACTGCAACAAAGTTCCACATTGTTCTTATGAAAACGCTCATGAGAACATTTTAAGTGACACAAAACATAAGAATGTTTTTACGAGAGATAGATGAAGACAAAACTATATCACAATATGACAGAGTTAATATTTATGTCTATTGCTTTGGTGAACCTCTGTATAGAATGATTTTATTGTTCCAGATTAACTAAAAGTTAAATAGGACAATCTGAATCTAGGAAAATAGTAAGGCAAAAATTTGATCAAGGAAGCTGGGAAAAATATTTTAAATGAAGGAATGTCATAAGGATGGGTTGTATTAAGAAGATAGAGTGGGTGGCATTTATTCAAATAGTGAGAGATTAACGAGGTTTGATTTACTGACCTGAAACTCACAGCATTTACGCTCTCGCAAAGAGAGCTATGTATACTGAGCGGAGGGTTATGAAAGTCAGAGAATGGTTACTGAATAGTTTAGATAACCAGCTAGTATATAAGCAACACAAAAAAAGTATTTAAATAACTTCATTTTGGAAAAATATAGATATAATGCAACATTAAGATATATGACTTAAAGAAACATCAGGAATAAATAAGACGAGTAAGAAGCAAGAGAAGTAAACAGATATTATAGGGAAAGTGCTTCTTTGAGTGATGATTAAAATGGTAGTGAAATAGAGTAGAATCAGAGAAGACCTTAAAGACAACTAATCATGTCAAAGATAGAAAAATTGGAGAAATTTTCATTTTAGACTCACCCAAATTCTATGAACATATAGAGATTAGAATAATCAATAGAGATCGAGACACAATTTGTGACATGGAGGTAGGAGGGATGGGAAGTTGGATTGTTATTTGATTAACTGATTTAAACTGATTTTACGTAAGAGGCTTAGAATCACGAGGATGTAAAACATTGAGAATTCTAGTAAAAAATATGAAATATATTAGATAATCTAATGAGAGCGAGCGTAGGAAGCTCCCGTGAAAACACTATAAACCTAGATCAATAGATGTAAATAGAATATCATAGCTAAGTTTGAGAAGTAGTATTCACAATACTGGTAGTATAAAAAGATATTAAACAACTATGAGGACATCACATATATCTGTAGATAGTTAATACTTAGCTTTAGGGTTGATGTAAATAATAATACATATTAGAAAATTTTAGATAAAAATATGACTTGATAATAATAATAAATTCATAGATCATTACTAAAATAATATATATAATGTATAGTGCTGTTATGTAATATGGCTTGTGATTGAGTTAATATAGTATTATAATTATTATACTGATTTTATATAAATACTCACTATTAGACTTTTAAGGTTTTAATGTTACAAAGAACGGCAAATCTCTCGATAGCGCTTGATGAATTTTTTTCAGGAAAGGGGCTGCCGACCTAATATAGAATGGTGAATTAGAAAATTATTTCATAGGTATGTGTAACTCAAAAAAATTTTTTTATATATATATTAATATAATTAACTAAAAAATTAATTCAAAAAAAAATTAAAATAAAAATAAATAAATAAAAATATTAATAATTAAAATATTTATATTGTAAAAATAACAGCTCTAAAAAAATAGAAAAAGATATAAATATTACTGATTATTCAATTATTCATATATATAGTATAAAACATATAAATAATAATATATAAATATCATATAACTATAAAAATTAAATAATAATATTTATATATATATAATAAATATCAAAATATTTAAATATTTACATATATTATCTAAGTTATATATTTATTAAGTTCCACGTAAATTAAACCAAAAGAAATTAAGTTTGACACAAATATAAGCATAATTAAATAAGTAAATATGAGAGATGAAAATGAGAAGTATGTAATGTAAGATCAATGATATTTTGCGTAAGAATCCAGTCGTAATATTCTTGTGCATGTTTTTGTATATTATATTATATCTCCCCTTAGATAATATCTAACAAGCTACTTACAAACGAAGCTAACTGATATTCGACCACAACTACCAATGATATTACTCAGGTGAAGCGATTCGGACTAACGACACAGTTCCAAAGTCTGCATTAACGTGTAGAAAAGAAAATGATAGTTATAAGCACCAATAAAGACATGTTGGAAAAGTAAGGACTTATTTAACATACAGCGAGATTACGAACATGATGGAGTATGAGAATATAATTGTAATTAGTTGATCGACTAGAGTAATTCTGTTTTATGAAACTCTCGTTGGCTATGTTTTTGATAAAACTACATTGATGGTTTCATTTTTAATTGCTTTTTAGTTAATTAATAATGATATTATAATGAAAAAACCATTATAAAAAAATCTATACATTTAAAAAAATCAAAGTAACAACATTTCAAGTAAAACTTACTTCATAAATACTTATGTAATCAATATACTAATAATCACAAAATTTAAAACATTAAATAGTTATCTTATATTAAAGTATATATACAATAAATACTAATAAAATATCTTCATTAACATCTTATACAAATCTATAAAAAAGTGCAAAAAAAATGCAAAATTGAAATCTTCTTCAGAATATATTCTCAATAAATTATACGATTACCTGCTTCACTTTTTCCCCTCACAACAATCTCGAAGGCAACTTCGCTTGCCGCCACGCCACTGGGCCGTTTTGCTGTGATCTGCAGGGTACTACTTTTCAAATTTCTCATATGCATCGTCGTTGGATCGCAGAGAGATGCGCCAACTAATTCTATTTATAGCTGTGACGGCCTTCTGTGCTGGCTTCGACTGCACCCGTATGAGCACACGCCGTCGACCAGCTAGTCCTACGCGAGAGATCATCTATCGACATCTCGCTAATCGTAAGCTTGTACGCAGATCGTCGACTCTCCTTGACAGAGCCAGGATCAACAGCGCTGGCTCTGCAGCAGCGACATTTCTATCGTTGCCTAGGGAAGTATTTAAGCCTAAGGGTTTTGAAGCCTGTGCTTGGGGGGATTGTCAATTTAAGCCTAACGGTAAATGTCACATCCATTGATTGAGAGACATAGCTGAGATAGATCACAAGCATGAAGCTCCAATAAGATAAAAATATATAGAAAAAGTTAAAATTATAAATATTTACCAATAAAATAACGGCCAGAATTAACTGGTAAGCTAAATAAATTACAGTAATAAGCTTTTAAAAAGGGTCAGGAAAGTATATGAGTAGTTGAAAGTGACTAAAAAGTGCAAAAATATATTAAACAAGGTTTGATAACATTATATGAAAATATTCACCAATGCCAGAATTATAGTGAAAAATGGATAGAAGAAGGTTCAGAAAAGGAGCTGAGTAGTAGAAAATCATTAAAATATATACCTAAAATAATAAAAAATACCGAAAAAAGAGTCAAAAAGTGATAAAAATCGTGAAATTTAGCTAAGGTTGCCAGATTTAGCAGGAAAAGCGCTAAATAAAGGTTCTGAAAAGTAGCTAAGTCTTAGAAAGTCATTAAAATATATACCAAGAATAATAAAAATACCGAAAAAGATTAAAAAGTGTTAAAATCCTGAAATTACCAGTAGGTTGCCAGAATTAGCAAGAAAAGCGCTAGAAAAATGAACCAGAAAAGTAACTTGAGTATTAGAAAGTCTTTAAAATATATACCTAGAATGATAAAACGTCGAAAGAAAAGTTAAAAAGTGATAAAATACTGAAATTTACCTATAGGTTGCCAGATTTAGCAGGAAAAGCGCTAAATAATGTTCATGAAAAGTAACTGAGCTGAAGAAGTCGCTAAAAATATATACAAAAATGATAAAAATGCCGAAAAAAGATTAAAATAAAAGGCTCAAGAAAGAACGTGAAATCTTGACATAGCTGAATAGAAAAAAGGGGGGTAGGGAGAAAACCTGGGGTGATAGCGGGGCGAAAGTAACAAAAAATGTACACATACACTGGCACCCACACATACA
>JABUQX010061235.1:25000-27500 GCA_015478945.1 Trachelipus rathkii
CTACATATATCTGAAATCGAATCTTCCAGATCTGCAACTGACATCCCCTCAGTTATGTGGGAGATGATAAAAAGTATGATATATATATATATTATATATATATATATATATATATATATATAATATATATATATATATATATATATATATATTATATAATATATAATATATTATATATAATATTATAATATATATATAATATAAATAATATATAATATATTATATAATATTGTAGAGTAGCACCGTCGTGCTCGTATTATTTAAATTCATAATAGCGCGCAGCACCGACAATTATAATAGAATTACACTACTCTGTTTACAACCTGTGCAAAAATATCGGAGTGGCAACACTATAGCATCATCTTCGTCTAGGCGCCATTTTTCTCATGCCAAGCCGCTTTTGTGTTGCGCTCAGAGATTACCTAACTAACGATAATTTAGGTTATTAAAGCTGTGCATTTTGACACTGTTGAAGTGGTAAGTGTCATTTATGTGATGTTTAAAGTTATTTCGAATAATTAAGTGAAAATTGCGATTTTTAAGTAGGCCCAATAGGAAGGCCCATGAGTAAAGTGAAACAATTTTTATACTAGATAATATATCTTGCCAGTTTGTATTAGCTAGCTTATTCTCACGGTAGCAGGTCCTGGATTAGGCATAAACCAGGGCCTATTTCTTCCCCAGGGGCTTTCCTAAAAACGAACCTACGTCCATTTTTCCTCGGTAAACATATTCTTGTAATAGGCCAATGTAGGCCCCACTTGTCTACTTTAAAATAACTTTTGTAAATTATTTATATATTATTATATGTCGAAAAGTATCATGTTATTTTTAATATTAATTAATGTTTATTTTCTCCAGAATTCTGGGGTCTGTACCTTCTTCTACTACAAACTTTGCTCTTGTCAAAATATAAGTTCAAAAACGTCATCCTTGATTATCATCCATAACCTTCGAGTGGCGGTTCATGGTAAACACTACAAACTACAAACAACAAATTATGATACACGACCAAACCTCCACATACCAATCAATATAAGTTAAAATAAATGGAAAAAACATACAACCTAATCAATGTCTACATCGCTCACCCCACCTCTGAACCTTGCCCTCAGGATTATATCCCAGACCTATCACCCCTAATTCAATATAATAATCTGATACTAGCAGGGAACTTCAATGCCCATCACCTTGCATGGCTCAAAACAAACACACTTTCACCAAGATTTGAAATTCTCATTGAAAACTTACACACACTCAGCATCCTCAACAACAGAAACCAATCCTCACGATAACCATTCCAGCTATATTCAAAATCCCACGTCTCCTGATATCTCTTTTTGTTCCCCAAAATTCTGCCAGCCACAACATAGCAAACGTTTTATGCTCTGTCCCCTAACCACATTCCAATACTAATCACAAATCTTCACAAACATCCCACACACACACACACACACACACACACACATCCTCTAAAAAGACTTACACTAACTATAAGAAAGTAAACTAGCAAGCTTACACTGATTTAATAGAACAGGAACTACATTCCTTCCAAACAACCAACTTTACATCTCTCCAATAAAACCATCTAAAGGCATCCAAAAAATATATCCCCTCCAAGGCTACCGCAAACATTTCAATCCCAACTTTTCACAAGAAATAGATATCCTAAGAAAACAAAGAAATTCCCTCCGGCAAAACCAAATCATAGACCTCAACAACAGAATAAATAACTTAATTAACTCTGAACAAAAATAAAAACTGGCAACAGTACACTCAAACAACACACCATAAAATCAACAAAACAAAAATGTACCGAACAACAACAAAAATCCACACTTCACAAAAACAGTCCCCACTAACCCATGTAGTCATCTGTAAACAAAACAATAAAATCCTTAGGTCTAAAAGTCAATACAATCTCCTTATGTCGCACTAAAAGTCAATGCAATCTCCTTATGTCACACTAAAAGTCAATGCAATCTCCTTATGTCACACTACTCTAAAATTAGCCATAAACCTACAACTCCCACCAACAGATTAATAATTGAACGACTTAAAATATTAAAGATCAACCAAAAAGCCCCATCATTCACTCCACTAGATGTACTTAACACCATCAAAAACATTAAAATTTTACAAAGAGAAGGGCCAGACGAAATATCTAATATCCTCCTCAAACACCTTTGGAACTAAAACCATAGCAATACTAGCTCAAATATTCAATATTGCTTGGCAAATCAACTCTATCCCCCATTCTGAAAACACGCACACATAATCCCCATACTAGGGTTGGCCGACGCACCGGGTGCGAAGCGGTGTAGTGCGGTGTGGTGCGGTATGGTGCGGTGCGGTGCGGTGCGGTGCGGTGCGGTGCGGTGATCATTAAAATTTCAGCTACCTGGTGCAGTGCGATACGTTGTGGAGCACGAGAAAAATGAACGGTGAGGTGTGGTGCCTGGTGTGGGCCTTTTGATCGAGCCGCGCCGCACCGCACCAA
>JABUQX010061235.1:42500-55000 GCA_015478945.1 Trachelipus rathkii
TCTTAACATCGAGGATCATGAATTTGTTATATTTTAATACCTCTTGAGATAGAAAGGGAAATATTGAAAAATAATTAAATTGATAGATGAAAATTCGCTTCCTTGCTGTTGCTCAAAACTGACCATAAAGGGAAAACGGAAGAGAGAGAAATGGTGAATTGGTGTCAAATATCATGATTCTGACCATATTTTATGTCCTGACTTTCAAATTATTTCCGTCTTCAAAGCCCCTTTAAGAGCATTTTGAAACACACATTTTGAAACGCTGTATGTATATTTTATTTATTTTTCTTCAAGTTATTTAATTTCTGTTATATACATTTTTTTTTATTTTTTGGCAAGATAATTTTCATCTTTTTTCGTTATCACAGTTTGAAACTTAATAAATGCTCTCCCTGTGTTTATCTTGCAGCAATATATATATATATATATATATATATATATATAATATATTATATAATAGTATATATATATTAATATATATATATTATATATATATAATATATATATTATAATATATATATACTATATATTATATATATATAATATATATTATAATATATAAATATATATATAATTATATATATATATATAGATAATATATATAATATATTATCTATATATATATATATATATATATAATATATAATATATATATATAATATTGTGTTTATATCTAATATATATATTATATATATATATAATATATATATATATATATATATATTTTACGGCCCTTTTATGTTTTACGACTCCGTCAGTCTTGTTTTTTTTTTGTTTTTTTTTAACATATTGCTAGTATATGATACTAACAATGAATTTAAGTAGTGACGGACATGATTCAAAAGTTCGAAATATTTTAAATAATTTTTTAAAAATCACATTTATATAAAAAAAAAATTTCAAAAACGAAATATCTCGAAAAGTACGAAAATTACAGAAAAACCAATTAATATTTGGAATCAGCATAATAACGCTATTTACAAAAATGTAAAAAATCCAAATACGAAATATCTCGAAAAGTACGACACTTACAGAAAAACCAATTACATATTTGGAATCAGCATATAAAGCTTATTACAAAATTGTAAAAAAATATTAGGGGGCTCGAGCCGACGGGGGACAGAGGGGGACGTTTTCCATACCCCGTAGGGGAGGGGCGGAGGAACCCCCGCGACACCCAAATACCAAAGAGCGGGGGTTCCGGAGACCCTCCCCAGAGGGGGGGAAATAGTCCTACCCTGTCGTTCCCCAGAAGGCCGAGAGACCCCGACTCCTGCCATCTTTGCGGTTAACCCTTGGGTATTCCTTTAGTTAAAAAAAAAAAATTAAACTGAACCGAGTCGTAAAACTAACAGGTCCTTATATATTTTGAGTTCATGTCCGTCAGCCAACTTAAATTGATTGTAGGTAATCAAATACTATAAAACATTTTTAAAAAAAAAACAAAAAATAATCAAAACTGACAGAGTCGTAAAAACAATAAAAGGTCCTATATTACCGTCGTCTTCAAACTTCAGAAACTCATGTTACTTATATTTCATAATCGTGGAAAATTTATACTTTGCAATACTAAAACTCTTTCCTCTGTAGAAAATGTAATGCTATTCTTGTTCTACTTCCTCTTCCTCTCACACTTCTGAATTTGCAAAAAAAAGGTCAAACTTCAACTTTGTTTCTTTCCTCTTAATCTTTCCTAAATCACGTTCCGACAGCATAACTGCTTTTTTCATCTTCCCTCTGAAAGATGAAAGAACTCTCGCTTCAAAACCTTTGCCTCTAATTCCCTCTTAAATAATTCCAGATGTATCCCTCCTCCCTTCAACCCTCTATCCCAAACTCCAATTTTACCTAAGCATTGAATTTCTTACTTCTGCTCTCTCTGAAGCTTAACGCAAAGGAAGACCTATGGTCCTGATGTTTATCCATCTTGTGGGGTCTTAAAACTTTGTAGTTTCGAGCTATACCATGGCCTTGGTAACACTGCTTCGCTCTATCTTTCCTACTTTCGCCAAACCTGCCTGCTGGAAAGGGTGAGCTCAATATCACCTTTGCCGAACAATGAGGAAATTCCGCTAACTCAATTCCGATTCTGTTTTGCTACTATTCTTTCCAGATTTTTAAATCTACCCTTAAGCGAGCTTTAAGTTGATCTGCACCTGCAAATTCTATTGGATGACCGCCAGTATGGTTTTCGCAAGAAACCACTATGCTGGTGAATCTTTCTTTCCCTTCACCCTGAATTCTTGCTTCTCTGATCTTCTCAGTATTTGATGAATCTTTTTACTGTGATCTCCGTGCATATCGAAAATTTTCTATAAATTTTTGAACAAAATTTTGATTTCGAAATTTTCCAAATTTCAATATCTGATCTTATTCTCTGTAACGTTTTTCCAAGGAACAGTATTTTGTAGACGGACACATCTTCGTTCATTCATTAATTCTATTAATAGTGATGTTCTTAGTTCTGCCCTAACCTAAACTCTTTCTGGATTTTCCATCAATGTCATTCTTCTTCAACTTCATCAACATATCCCCTTACGCTTTAAGATTATACCCTTTAAATTACCCCTTTTACTTTCAAAGATTTTCCTTTCACCTTCCAAATAGCTCTCTTGAAGGAAGGCTTGGATTAAACGAATTTGTATTTGAGCTGCCCACCTCTCATGAAAATTCATGTGTCCCCTAGTCTCCCACCTATGAGGGAGATTATATTATTATATATATATATATATATATATATATAATAATATAATATAATAATATATAATATATATATATATATATATATATATATATATATATATATAATATATATATATATATATATATATATTTAGGCAATGAAAATGTTTCAATGTTTTGAACGAAAGGTGATGTAAAATGTTTCCGCTGCATTTACGTTTTCCTTCCCGTGATATTAAATTAATTATGTTTACTCCAGTCTAACAAAAGATTAGCATATTGATTATTTTCCTTCGTTGCATCGGAGATAAATTCAGTGAAAACATTACCCATTACATTATTGTTTATGACGCCACAAATATCAGAAAGTTTTAGTTGAAAATCTCGCAGGAAAGTGCATCATAAGGCGAAATTTAATTGAGCGCGCATTGTTTTCTTTATCATAATACCGCTTAATTATTTTCATTGGATTGATCGAAAATCAGCAGAAATCAATCACTAGCCAAAATACAGGGTGTCCCATTCGCTCACGACCCCAGATTTGCGGTTATTGAAATGAAAGTAATTCAAAATTTAATAACATTTAATAACATTAATGACAATAAGTGATTCTTTTTTCTTTGTCGGGAGGTTGCAACTGTTGCACAGCAGCTATATGGTATGCATGCAGCTTTGCTTCATTTGCAGCACGTTGGCATGTGCTTCTGGAAACCTCCATTTCCTGGGACATCCTATGCAAGGACTTACGTGGAGAGGCCAGAAATCTGTTTTTCACATCCTGCACCGTTCTTTCTGGAAGTATTAGACGTCCTCCTCCATGGACATCCAACAACCTTCACGTTGATTCGAATTTCTTCACCAGATATTGAATGGAGGACTTTGCAGGCGGTTTCCGGACGCCAAACTGTACAGCAAATTGTCGCTGGTACGCATGTATGGACTCCGTTTTCCAGTACGTGCGGAAGATAAACACAAGCTGTTCCACTGTATAATTACCCATACTGTACTGTACTGTACACAAACACGAAACACTCAGATGCGTCCGAACAACACGACCCCTAACTCTCACTTGTTACAAATAAGCGAGCTTCCGTACGGTATCATAAGCATGCACAGGATTCGAAAGTCTGTAGAGCTATCTCATGATTTTACCACGCTTCTCAACACGAAGGTATGTCAGCTGCAATATTTATTAATTTCTGACCTTCATTTTTATAACCTCAAATCTGGGGCCGAGAGCGAGTGAGACATCCTGTAGTACTAATATACAAAGTACTATTAAATATCAGGGACAATACTTTCACTATATATTTAATTTCATGTATTAAAGTAAACAAAGAATTTTGTTTTGAATTTTACGAAATTTAAATAATTTAGTGGGTATTTTTGGTATATTGCTCAAGACTTTCCAGACATCTTTGATACATTTGATTCAGATGCTTTCAAAATAATTGATGCTCAAAAATAGAATTTTTTTTTTGGAAGAATAACGAAAAATTGTAGAAAGGAATTTAAAACACTGGCAAGAGCATTGCTGTAAGTAGTTAGGCACATATTTGGGACGAAATTTCTAGCACGTCTCAGCTGTCATTCTATCCTTCAAGCTTGTTTCTAGCACGCCTAGTTTTTCTAGGTCTTAGGCCGAGTTAGGTATCGATTAATATGTAATGAAGGTTGCTGAACTGAAATTCTAACAAGATCGGAGCAACCGTTAAGGTGCTTAAGAGGTGCGGAGCACCGGTGCTCCTAGCTCTGCGGTGTTCGTTACATCAGGTCGGGAATATACTGTGTTTGAACTCAAAATATAGGTAATCGGCATTTGTGATTTGTTTTCCGAGGTCTTCGGAGCAACCCTTGAGGTCCCAGGTTGTGGGACCTCGCCATCGCCACTCGCTCGCCTCATGCCACGGACAGACAGACAAACAAATATACTTTTCCCGCTTAATTGTATGACGTATGTATAATTTAAAAATTATACATACAGTCCTAGGATTCGAATCAGGAACGTTTCGCATAACAGTGAAACGTCTAACCATTAGCGCCACCGATCCGTATAAATTAAGCTTTTAAATTTATTTTATTTATATTATGACTTCATTCATATCGGCAAAGCAGGTACTAAACTTAAGCTTTGGGGAAAATCAACCTTACTGACAACTCTCTCTCTCTCTCTCTCTCTCTCTCTCTCTCTCTCTCTCTCTCTCTCTCTCTCTCTCTCTATATATATATATATATATATATATATATTATATATATTAAATATATAAGGTATATATATAATATATATATATATTTATATATATTATATATATACATATAAATATATATATAATATAATATATATTTATATAATATATATATATATATATATATATATTATATATATATATATATATATATATATATATATATATATATATATATATATATATATATATATATATATATACAACGATTTAAGGCATAAACCTCACAATAATTTGTATAATTCAGATGACCCTGAGTGGGTTTGAACCCTTACCCTTTATATGATAAACCAAGAGTGTTACATCCTGACCACGATGAGCTAAAAGGAAACCCACCACTTACCTCTGAAAGCTAACTTGGCTTCTCGAGAGGAGTGAGGCATGTCTTTGGTGGGACATCTAACCTCCGGTGGGCCTCCCCGCTCACACTCAGGTCAGGGGCAACACTGGATAATTTTTAAACGGGACTTCATATTGTATACAACAATTTAATGCATAAACCGCACAATAATTTGTATAAATCAGATGACCCTGAGTTGGTTTGAACCCTTACCCTTAAGATGGTAAACCAAGAGTGTTACCTCCTGACCACGATGAACTAAAGGAAACCCACTACTTACCTCTGAAAGCTAACTTGGCTTCTCGATAGGAGAGAAGCATGTCTTTGGTGGGACTTCTAACCTCCGGTGGGCCTCCCCGCTCACACTCGGGTCAGGGGCAATACTGGGTAATTTTTAAACGGGACTTCATATTGTATTCAACAATTTAACATAAACCGCACAATAATTTGTATAATTCAGATGACCCTGAGTGGGTTTGAACCAGGGCTGCGGAGCCGGCAAATTTTTTTCCGGCTCCGACTCCGGCTCCGGCTCCATCATTTTAAAATTACCCGGCTCCGACTCCGGCTCCGCCTCCAGCATTTTAAAATTACCCGGCTCCGACTCCGGCTCCGCCTCCAGCATTTTAAAATTGCTCGGCTCCGACTCCGGCTCCCGCTCCGGCATTTTAATATTGTTCGGCTCCGGCTCCGGCTCCGGCTCCGGCTCCGACCTCTAGTTATAATTTCTTTTCCATTAACAAATATGAAATCATTAATTCTCTGTTACAAAATTTTTATGGCTTGGTGAAATTGAATGTTTGTTAACATCTTTATTAACTTAGAATTAAAAACTTAGAAAATATTTTATAGTAAATAAGAATTTTAAGAAATACAGAAAAAGAATAATTCACTTTCTTCCTAAATTTTAATACAATTCCTCTTCGAACGATGAACTGCCTGAACATTTACGTATAATAATTTTATAAAAAAGTTTTTTTTTTTTTTTTTTTTTTTTTTTTTTAAACGTAAAAATTATATTTTAGTTTCACCTTAAAGTTAAAATATTTCCTCTTTGAACTATGACCTGCCTGAACGTATTTATTTAATTTCATTAAAAACATTTTTTATTTAAAAAAAAATAATTATAATTCACGATTTCTTCCTAATTTTTAAAATAATTTCTTTTTAACTGCCTTAGCATATGCACCATAAATTTATCCAAAACATTTTCTTAAAAATAAAACTTCTTCAAATAACAATCCCCTTCAGCGATCCCTAAGATCAATGTATTCTTTTTAAGCATCAAAAAGCTCTCAATATTCACTTGACTAGGAGAGAGAAGCTGTAAATTGTGTAAGCCCGCATCTTGAAAAATTTAGGCATAGAGGAAATCCTCTTTAATTAAACTGTTAATTTTGAATTTTCGGTTGATTTTATTATTTCAATCTAATGCCTTGTGGAATTTTAAATTGTATATTTCTAGAGGATTTTTAGGTTAAAGGTCTTTTACTGGAAGATTGTCTTTTTTTCAGTCGCTTTTCTGCATGCTCCAATTGGTCAAATTTTACCTCTTCATCTGACAAGATACCACAAGGGAGGATTCCTGAAACTGCTGAACTATCTGACTCCGACCCAGATTTCTCGATAGTATTATTCATCTTAAGTCCTAGTTCACAAAGAACATTCCTAGCTTTTAATATCAGATCTTCGGTTCTGAGGAAGACACTGAACTGTGGACCAACAAAGATGGCCGACAAAAATATTTTGTTTTCAGTTAACATTCTTTCCCTTCTTTCTATTGAATTTATGTAATTTGATAAAATCCATTCTCTATAAAAAAAAAAAAAATTCTGCAGTCAAGACTTCTGATTGAATATTTTTTGAGTGTTTCGATTTGTTCCCACTAACTATCGGAGAGAGAAAGTTCAGGAGTACCGGCAAGCATCATACTAATATGTACTTCTCCATCTTATCTCTTGATCTAAGAGTGAAACTTTTCCAGCTTAACGCTTTAGACCTTCCATTAATATTGGGATTCGCGTTGCTTTGGCCTGTTTGTTTTGCCTTTGCTTTATACAATTAACTGCATTGAATATTGCGGAGCAATCACGCCGCTGCTTAACATAAAGTATGAACTCCACACCTCATGTGTGAAAGGTTAATGTCATCGGAACATAGTTTTATCACGGTTTTATCAAGTTCATTCTGAAAACAACTATTTCTTCTTCGTTTTGACATTCAATAAAATCAATATCACATTTACCAGCTTCCTGTTCCTCATTCTCATTGTCCTTATTTAATTTTTCAATCGTACTGATCATGTTTGAATGCGCTACCGTAACTAAGCTAGATACTTGCCTCTTTATTACTTCGATTCTTTTAAAACGTCAATAACAAGTTCTCTGATATAATTAGCTAAAATGTTTGCGATTTGGTATACTCTTACTTGCTAACGTATTATTAATATGTTTTTACTACGCCCACATATCTAATATTAATTAACAATAATTTAGCTTTGCCCCTTGTGCAAGCCATCCATTTTTAATGCAAGAAGCGTCCTTTAAAGCAATTTTTATTTTATTTTTTTGCTTAACCGCTTCTTCTAGAACTGTTTTTCGAATATTTTTCCGTCTCGGTCTAAAGGAACTTCCAGTTTCGAAGTCATGTCTCCACACTAGTGCTTTAAATCCTGCTCTTGCAAAAAAATCCTAATGAAATTTTCATTTGACATAGACAGAACAAGTTTTTAACAAATGAAAGAAGTATCCACTTTAGTGTGAGTTTTCAAAAATAAAGGTTCATCCTGAACAGCTTTTTCTTCACCTTTTTTTTTAACAATTCCAGCAATGTTTGGATGAGAGCTTTTTTAAATGTCGCATTAATTTAAAGGATTCAGTAGAAGTATTGTGCCTCCAGAGTAACTGGTGGTTGTTAGGTAGACTCTTTTGTGCATAATCGAACTGACTGTTTCCCATTAACTGTGCTAACTATTTCATAATTGACAAATGTTAAGTACTTTTGTCTCAAGAGAGGAATCAAATATTCAATATTACATGAGGTGTTTTTCGATTTTGGTTTTAGTTGACAATGATTTTTTCTAAAGAATAATAAACTTAATTAATTAAAGTTACCTATAAAAGTATAGAACCTTTTTTATTATTGAACAATAATAAACATAAGCATATTTCTGAAAAAAGAGAATATATATATATATATATATATATATATTATATTAATATATATATATACTATATTATATATATATATATATATAAATACTATATATAATATATATATATATATATATATATAATATATATATATATATACTATACTATATATTATATATATAATATTATATATTATATATATATTATCTATATTATATATATATATATATATATATATATAATATAAAACATATATACAAAAAATAATTACTTAATTTTGTACGTGCCGGAGCCGGAGTAGTCTTTTTTTGCGGCCCGACTCCGGCTCCGGGCCTCCAATCCCTCGAAAAAATTTCGCTCTCCGACTTCCGGCTCCTGCTCCAGGCACCCCAAGAAATTTCGCCCTCCGACTCCGGCTCCGGCTCCAAGCCCCTCAAAAAATTTCGCCTCCGGCTCCGGCTCCGGCTCCACGGCTCCGGCTCCCGGCTCCGGCTCCGGCTCCGGCTCCGCAGCCCTGGTTTGAACTTTGAACCCTTACCTTTAAGGTGGTAAACCAAGAGTGTTACAGTACGAGAAATTATAAGGGGTGATGATAGATACCCTAAATTGATTTGCACTGACAGAGGGAATGAATTTCTGGGAAGAGAGTTTCAAGAAATTATTTTCGAATACAATATAGGGTATTATAACATATTCTTTGCCAATAAAGCGGTTATTGTTGAAAGAGTTCAGCGTACGATCAAGGAACGAATGCATCGTTACTTTACTAAGATGAATACTTTTAAGTATATTGACATATTGGATGACCTAGCTTATTCTTATAACAGATCTTTTCACAGAATTATAAAGACTTCCCGCTTGAAATGTTAAACACAAAACCCAATTCTCCCCTTAACTGTAAAGTCTGTAAAATTAAAGATAAATCCGGAATAAATGTGAACGATTATGTAAGAGTATCTAGATCTGATGACCGTTTCAGAAAAGGATATGAAGCTGGATGGTCGAGAGAAGTTTTTAAAGTAGATAGGATAAAAAAATATCCAAAATATACTCTCCAAATATCATATATATATATATATATATATATATATATATATATATATATATATATATAGGGTGACCAAAAAAAACTGATTCCCTCCCTCATTTTTTGTGATATCTCCTACAATCATTCACTAATCACCCTTATTTTGCAGGATATGGCAGAAGCAACGTCTGTGAACACAACTAGACCTCAATGGTAGCTCGAGGAAAGAATATATTTCGTCAAACATTAGTACAAGGCAATGAAGACAGGTTCGCTCAAAAAAACCCATGAAACTTTCATGCATCAGTTCTAATGTGAGAAGGCTCCCTACAAAAGCAGAATTCACTTTGAGAAGTATGGGACCGTGGAGAACCTCAATGCAGCAAGTGAAAACCGTCAAAGCCACTCAAGACGCTCAAGGAAGGACGCTCTGTGCACAGGAGAAGTCAGTCCCTCGGTATATCCCGTGAGACTTGCCGGAGAGTACTAGTAAACGATATAAAGGCTTACCCATACAGAATACAGACAAAGCAGACTCTTACAAGCCTTAGACAAGCAGCAGAGAATGGCTATGTCAATCAAGTTGCTGGAGAAGATCCAGGAGACCCTAGATTTCCTAAACCTCCTTTGGAGCTCAGATGAATTCCACTTCCAACTTGAAGGAAAGGTGAATTCAAAAACAAATGTCTTCGAACCTCACAACCAAATGAAGCAGCCACCAAACCCATACACTTCCTTAAGTGCACAGCATGGGCTGCAATCTCTATCAGAGGCATCATCGGACCATTCTTCTTCGAGGAATCTGACGCGACAGTGTCAGTCACCAAAGAAAGGTATGTTGAGGTCCTCAAAACCTTCAAGAGTGAGCTACAGACCCTCTGTCCGTTGCTCATGAGAAAGCTCTGGCTCTAGCAAGATGGAACAAGCTCACACACTTTAACCTGCCCCGAGATTGGCTGAGAGAGAACTTGGGAGGCTGTGTGATCAGTTTCAAGACCTTAGCCTCCTAGATTTCTTCTTTTTGGACTATCTTAAGGACCGAGTATATGCAGGAAGACCCAGGACCATCACTGAACTCAAGGAAACTATCAGGGGGAGATAAGAGCCATTTCTAGGTCTGTTTTTAAGGACGCCTTTGACAACTTTGTGATACGCCTCAAGAAATGAACGGAGCTCAATGGAGGTCATCTCGAACACATGCTCTAGAATGAATAAGAAAACGCAAAAGACCATCATGTTTTAATTTGATGTTCTAAACACAAAAACTAATTATAACTGGTTTCACTCAATTCCGACAATAAAATTAAAAAATGAAGCCTATATAGAAAGTTGGATCCCCTTTTGTGGGGTCACCCTGTATGTATATATATATATTATATACGTTATAATATATATTATATATATTATATATTATATATATTATATATATATATATATTATATATATATTATATATATATATTATTATATATATGTATTATACAAGGACTTTCGACAAGGGGGTTTCAGGGTTCAACCCATCCCGCCCGAGAATTATTTACCAGCGTCAAAATTTTTTTTTTGATGTCGCTGGGCTCTTAATTTTATATTTTTAAAAAAATAATAAAATAAAAAAATAAAAATAAATTAATAAAAATTTTATAATAATTTTATATTAATTAATGCTGAATGTAGAATATATAGTATATATATATATATAATATTATATATATTATTATATATATATATATATATATATATATATATATATATATATATTTATATATATATTAAAGTATAATATAATATATATTATATATATTATTAGAAATTAAGAAACATATTTGTGGTCGGTGAAGATTTCTTTGGTTAAGTGGCTGTTGAGGCATTATGGGAGAATCTCTAGCAGAGTCAATACTACGAACGCTGATATAAAGAGGGACCTTTTCATTGAATAACGATATGATGGTGCAGAAGCAATGAAGAAAGGTTTTAGGGGTGTTTAATCTATAGAAAATATCCAGCGGCTTTAAATAGTAATTGCTGTTCACATTCATGTAAAGTACAGAACATTAGAAACTTTATGGCACAGTGAATTCAACTAAGTACTATTTTAGATTGTCAAAGGGTTACTAAACTATTTAAATAGAATAAAAATAGGAAAAAAATTTCCCATACATAATCATAATGAATAAAACTTGTGCGAAACAAGGTTGGTGAATAGTTACGATGAATTGTTACGATCTAGAGAAATTTTTAAAGAATTTATTCAAGCTTTGGAGGAGCTTGAATGGAATTAGATATTAAGCCTTCTTCAAAAAAAAACTCAGATCTTTTGAAATCTGAAATCAAAAGCAAATTTTTTTTCTTTTATATATATATATATATATATATATATATATATATATATATATATATATATAGATAATAGATATCTTACATACATAATATTTTTTAATATATATATATATTATATATATATATATATATATATATATATATAATATATAATATATCAAAAGTTCACACCTCACGGGCATAGCCCTATTCAAGGAGGGGAACTTCTCTAGGTAATTTCTACCTAGGATCCGAACTAGGATTCGAACCCACGATCTTGCCATGCGACTCCGTCGCTCTACCGTTTGAAATTGGTTTCAAGTTTATTTATGACTTCAACTTTATTCTCCTCACTCCTCCATTATGTACTATATTGTAGTCTCCATAATTAGAGACAACAACTGCTGTTAATAGTGTTGAAAATGTGATTGTTTTGATAGATTTTCAAGCAAACATCGATGAAACATTTTCAAACATTTTGGAAGTTGCAATGGAATTTATGCTTTCTGTTAATAAAGAAATGAAAATGCCTCATGTGAGAATCAATGGAACATGTAAAGTCACTTATTCCATCGATATCTATTAAAATCTTTTAGAATGTTATAAATATATGTTATCTGTAGAGTCACATTTGGATTGTCAAGGATTTTAGCATTTACGTCACTCAAAACGTAAACTCCAAAAAAAAATTTCTTTACACAGAAAGGACTCAAAAACATACTTCTTCAATTCTAT
>JABUQX010061235.1:62500-72536 GCA_015478945.1 Trachelipus rathkii
CAATTTTCAGCCAAAGGCAGTTGTGCAATGTTTGCAGTTATGTTTGTTCCTGTGTCTTTAAATTATTCCCAATATACTACCTAATGGCTCCAAGCTAAGAAATCATAAAAAAAAATTCAATGAATAAAAACCAAAAAATTTCCTTCTCTCTCAACATTTCTCTGAATCACATTCTTTGGTTTAGTTCAACGTTCACCACGATCAATTGCTTTTCTCTAATTTTCAAGATAAAGTTGAACTTGCTACGACTTTTCCATCCAGAATTACATAAAGCAGTCAGTGCAACTTCCTACTCGTATCTCTGATCGTCTTTGAGATGAACCCAACATTCTAGCCTTTTCCTAATCTCTAATCCTTCCCCTTATTCTGTTAAATTCTTTCCTCCTCTGGGCTCCTCCGATCACTCTCTTATATCTGTTTTCTGCTCTATCTCTTCAGGTCTTTCGCAGGAAAGAACCCCGCCTAACGCGCAAGAAACGTTTTTGGCACCACTTCGTGCTGCTTAACATGTCGGACTTGCGGGTCGTTTTCCTTGATTTCCTGGAATGAACTACGCTTCCGGGGAATGGGTCTCCTTGGAGTGTGCGCAAAGCACGAGTAATTCTTCTGGCATTGGCGGCGTGCACCCTATGATCTTTACCTTCAACTAAACCGGGATAACCTTGGTTTAACTCTGTTGTTCTCCGTGCATATAGCCACAGGGACGCTGCCTTTAGGAATTACTGTAACTCTTCAAATTTCTAGAAATCGTTGCAACTTAATATTTCATCCAAAATTGATTGCAAAATTTATTCTCAGACACTAAAAATATTCTTTTCTTAGTAGAAAATGCAATAATCCTACTGGCTCCTCTTCCTCATTTTCTTCCTTACATTTTTCAAAAAATCTCCTCTTAAACTTTGCTTCTTCTCTTGCCCTTTTTAGTATTTTCCGCCTACATAAACTGGCGGTTAAAACCTTCCACTAAGCTGAGCTTCTTTGCTCAAAACCTTTCCACTAACTCGACTTAAGAACAATTCTTTTTATATTCCTTCTTCTCCCACTCCTTCCAACATTATATATGCTAAATATTGTAAATTTCTCTTCAAAGGTGTTATTTCTGCTTTTCAGAGCTTAACACCAAAAAAGCGTACGGTTCTGATGGTATTTCTCGTGGTTCTCAAAAACTTGTGCTTCCAAGCTTGCATTCTACCTTGGTTAAAATTATTCCGTCTCTGTCTTTTTACTCTGGCCTTTTTTTTCTTGCTGGAAAGGTGCTCCTGTACAAAAAAGGGAACCAATCTCAACTCTCAAACTATCGCCAAATCTCTAACATCTGTTCTTTCTATAGTTTTCGAATCTATCGTAGCTGGAGGATTTGAACACATCTCAATTTTTCTAATCTTTTCTCTGCTCGCCAGTACGACTTTCGTAAGAAGCGCTCTACTGGCGATCTTCTTGCTTGTCTTTCTGTTTCTTGGTTTTCTTTTCATTCAGTATTTTGGTGAATGCCACTGCTCATCCTTTAAATCTATAAATAGTGGTGTTTCCTCATGGTCCTGTTTTATCCCTAACTCTTTCTACTTTTTATGAAAGACCTCTCTCTATTGTTTCATCACATATTCACTCCTATGCCGACTTCACCATTCATTACTCCCCTCATTTTGATAGACGTCCTTTTCAGCAACAATTAGCTAACCCTAGAAGGGCACCCTTGGATCACCAGGCACCTATCTTTCTCGAATTTCTTTGGGGCATTGAGAACAAGGTTGTTTTCAACTAAAAGCTCAAGTCTCCTCCATCTTTCCACTCCCCATAACTTCACCGCTATATATCTTTTTGAAAATCACGTAACATCAACTTCCGTCTGTCTAATATTCTTCGAGGTGTTTATTTTCTCGTGACCTTAAATGGAAGTTTCTAATTAACTTCTTTTTTAAAACAAGCTTCTAAAGGTTGTGTTATGAGGGCTATTTCAGAGTTTCTCTTCACACCACCTCAGTTTGTTTTGATTCTTCCTAGGGGTGTCGTTCCCCCTGTGTGAAGTATGGGCTGCCTCACGCAATCTGGAGTGTTCCACTTAAACTGCTCCTCATCAAAATGGTTGAGTCTCCTTTTCCGCTTATCAATCGAATTGTTTGCGTCACTCATTCTTCTTCATCGTTATTATAACGGAATTTGCTCTGTTCTGAGCTCTTCAATCACTATACCTCCCTCCATTTGAGAAGGGTTATTTGCGAAGTTGCGACACACCTTTCTAACACAGTCTCATATTCCTCTATGCTCTCTCTGACCTCAGACTTACAGCCAATGCTCAATCTTGCATGTACTCCACTGGTAAAATCTGGAACATACTCCCGTTATCTATTTTCCCAACTAACCTTATAAACGACTTTTGCATGCAATACTTTTAATAAACACCGGTACGATTTTTAAATGAAATTTTGTAAGCGTGGCCTACTTTCTTTGCGTTTCGATAACAATTGCGATATTTTTTTTTTTAAAAAAAATGTAAAGAATAATATTATATACTATATTATATATATATATATATATATATATATATATATATATATATATATATATATATATATATATATATATATATATATAATATTTATATATATAATATATATATATATTAAATATATATATATTTATAGATATATATATAAAACCCAAAAAATATATATTAAAGTGATGCGGTAACATCCGCAAACCGCATCTGCATCCTGCGGAAAGCAATCCGCATCCGCGGAGCAATCCGCATCCGGCATCCGCGCTTTGCCTGGCGGATGTGCGCGGATGTTTTATTATCGAGATTTGATAGTCATTATTATCAGATAAATCTGATAATGAAAACGAAAATGAAAATGAGTTGAAGGCAATTCTAAAACGGCTTGATATTCCATATCTTACTGTTATCAAAGACCTTCCAACTCGCTGAAATAGTACACTTCATATGATGGAAAGAATGGTATTGCTCAAAGAACCTCTTGCTTTGTACGCCAGTTCGTATTCCAAAGTTAACATTCTTACTAATGTGGAAAATGACATCATATCACACTGCATTCAGCTATTGAAACCATTTAAAAAATTACCAAAAATGACTGTCTCCCGATGAAAATACCATTATCTCAACGCGAAGAAAAGTAATTTTGAACATCTTTCAAATGAAAATGATGCCATTTTAAAAAAATGAAAGATGTAATTAAACTAGAGCTAGAAAAATCGCCTTTATTTTTGTGGAATTAATGACCTTAATACATAAAACTTACTTAGATACCCGTTATAAAAGGCAAGTTTTTTTTGTAACACCGTATTAAAAATCGTCAACTTTGTGTTTGGCAGTTGAAAAACTTCATCCGAACATCTCTTAATTGCCCACCAATTAAAAAGCGAAAAAAAAAACGAAATCTGTCCGAACCAACACTTCTACAATGTAAATCAATGACAGAATCCACTTGAGAATTTCTACAGGTCCCAGTAGTGATGAAGAAACACAAGCACGCATTACCAAAAGCTGTAGTGCAATGATTGAAAACTATCACCAAGATAAACGACTAAGTACAAATGATGATCCTATCAATTGGTCGAAAGTTAAGCCAAAATGTTTACCCACGCTTGAGAAAACTTGCAAGGAAATATTTGGCCGGTCCTTCAACTTATGTTCCAAGTGAGGGAGTATTTAGCAATGCTGGGCTAATGATGAAAAGAGAAACAGACTATCAGCAGAAAAGGCAGAAAAATTGATGTTTCTCGAGAGGACAACCTTCCTATATTTGAATTTCAATATAGTGCAAAAGTATTATAATCCATTGTAAAATCTCTTCAACTAAAGAGTAGAGGTTCGGAAAAAAAGGTTGTTTAGGGTGCATTTGAGTTGGGTCCCCGTCCAGCACCTGGTAACACAATTATATTAACAGATTGTGGCTAAACTCGAAATATATTAGGCATAATATATATATATATATTATATATATATAATAATATATATATATATATATATTATATATATATATATATATATATATATATATATATATATAATATATATAATTTATATATATTATATATAGAATATAATAATAAAAATATTAGGCATATAATATATATATATATATTTATGTATAATATTTATATAATATATATATTTATAATTATATATATATATATAATATTTATAAACATCCACATCCGCATCCGCATGCGCATCCGCATCCGCAATCCGCAACCGCATCCGCATCCGCGGATGCGAAAAAAGATGTTCCCTGCATCACTAATATATATATATATATATATATATAAAATATATATATATATATATAATATAATTATTATATATATATATATATTAATATTATATATATATATATATATATATTTACTATAATATATATATTATATATATATATTATATATATAATATTATAAATATTATATATATATATTTATATATATATATATATAATATATATATATTAATATATAATATATAATATGTATAATATATATATATATATATATATTTTATAATATAATTATATATATTATATATATATATATATATATCTACTATATATATATATATATATAATATATATACTATAATATATATATATATCTTCCATTTTTTCACAAGACTGGGGGTAAGGTGCGTGACATGGCATCAGAAAAGAAAAGTAGTAGAAGAATAGAAAAACAATCGAAAAAGAAAGCCAGCCTACGGCCTCTTTATAGCCTATTTACGTGAGACCGTCGCAGTCAGAAAATCACTCCTAGAAGCTTCATGGGACCGGGACGGACCCTCACTATGGCATATCGTCAGTGGCAGGTTCATCCCCTGGCCCGAGCCAGGTCAGCACCAACCATACCCTGCACAAAACCCCGCCATTCACTCCTATTATTGTACCTTAAAACTCGTCCTCGCCTCTGCCAAACTCACATTCCTCTCCTCCAAACATTCCTTTCTGAAACTCAATCACTTGTTCTTCGTGTCCCACACACACACTTCACCAACAATCATCCGCTTAACCAACCGACTATCATCTCATGCATCTTCCACATGACCAAGACCATCCTCAAGGTACTTTCAGTTATTCTCTCATTACCCCTTTTCTTTACACCAAATAACTCTCTAATACGTTCATTCCTCATTTTATAGATTCTTTTCACACTAACACGCCCCTAAGATTGTCCATCGACACATTGAACGTTAAGATCTACTAACTCTTATTCGCCATAGTCTCACTGCTAATAGCATTTACAGCGTTAACAACATACCCTCATGTAAGAACCTAGCGCAATACTTAGTCCCTTTATATTCACCAACGATTTAATTGCACCAGCCACCTTCCTGCCATTCTCAACTTTCCTACTACACTCTGCACATCCGTTTCATTTTCATGCATCATATATCCTAAATATTTAAACTCAGACATTTGTTCAGCTGCTCACCATCTAAATAACTTCATAGCGAGGACTGTCCTCACTCACAACCCATAAAACCTTACTCTATGCTACTACCTTTTTACACACCTGCAAAATCTCTCTACAATTCTCTAAACTCTCTTTCAGTCACCACACAAAACCAATCATGTCCGCATATAATTAGGTAAAGGCACCCTCCACTCACCTACAATCTCCAACATTCTAACACCATTTCCTGCCACCCCATCTCTAATTCTTTCATAACCCCATCCATATATAAATTGAATAACCAAGGAGACATAACACATCCCTGCCTCACTCCGCTATTAATATTAAACCAATCACTTTTGACACCATTTATTATTACACACGCTTCACCATCATCATACATTATTTTGATTCCATTCAGAAGCCTACCACCAACAATATATATTACTAACACCTGCCATAGAGCTTACCTATTAATCCTTTCATACGCCTGTTGCAAATCCATAAAACCTAAATGAAATTTATTCTTCTCCTCCCTCATTTTCTCTATCATTTGTTTCAATGTAAAGATTTGATCCACACATCCTCTACCACTCCTAAACGCACCTTGTTCTTCTCTAATCAGTCCTTCGGTCACTCGACGCACCCTTTCGACCAAAATACTAGCATATATCTTCCCTACAACACTCAATAAACTAATTCCCCTATAATTCCTACAGTTCCCCTTATCTCCCTTACCCTTGTATAAGGGTACTATTACTCCTCTTCTCCAATCCCCTCGAACTATACCTCCCTAATACGCTTTGTTTACACGATTCCAAATCCAATCAATCACCATCTCGCTTCCGTTCTTGATTATTTCACCATTAATTTTATCTATGCCTGCAGATTTGCCATTCTTCAACTTTCCCACTCTACCCATTGCCTCCTCCTTGCCAATGACCTCATCCCCAAAACGCCTATTCCTTCTTGCACCATCAAACCCACACACATTCACTATCACCTCTTCATTACTGTTAATATTATACAGATTTTCGAAGTGTTCTTTCCACACTCCCCTCACATCCATTTCATCAGTTACAAAAGCACCATCCCTATTCATTATTCTAAGCAGGTTCCCCTTATTCTCATTCTTAACCTTTCGCACTTCCTTCCAGAAGAGCTTCCTATTTCCCTTGTAAGTTCCCCATCCTCCTAGTTCAAACGTCCATTTACCTCTTCTTTCCTCCTACGTATACACCTTTTAGTATTCTTTTTCCTCCTTATATAATTCCAAACATCTTTCTTTTGAAACTTCATTATTGGCTTTTAGTACATTCAACCACGCTTCTTTTTTACTTTTAACCGCTTGCATCACCTCTTCATTCCACCACTCACTGTTAACATTCTTAGTTCCTACTTTAGCACATCCACATACTTCCTTTGTTCAGTTTCAACTTGTTCACATTCAACTGATTTACTTGCGAGTGCTCTTAGATACTTATCCTTATTACCTTGTTCACTTAATCTCTCACTCTTAATTCTACCAACTTCCTTCCGTATCACCTTCCTCTCCATCCAAGCCCACACTAACTTAATTTTACATAGAACAACATAATGATCCGATAATCCCATTCCTAATCCCCTCACTGATTTAACATCCAACACATACTTCAACATCTCTTTCTTCACTAACACAAAATCAATCATACTTTTCACTTCGATACCATCTCTACCTACACCAACTCTAGTATACTTATGGATACTCTTGTGTTTAAAGAAAATATTTCTTACACACATACCTCTTTCCTCACAGAAATTCAATCACCTTCCTACCATTCTCATTTTCTCCCGCCACCCCAAAACCACCTGTTATACCATCTCTTTTCTGATGGCCTATCAAACCATTTAGGTCCTCCAACACAATCAATCTGAAGCTCCTACTTCACTCAAAAAAAACATTCAGATTATCCCAGAAATCGTACCCTTTCAACATTTTCCCTCAGACCTGGATCATACGTCACAACAACATACCCTGACTTTTCAAAACTTAAATTAACATTAGAATCGAGTACTCACACACACAAAGTCCACCATAGCTCTGTACCACAAGTCACTCATCAAAATTGCAACCCCTTCTCTCCCCCTCTCATTCCTTTAAACACCAGCACACACATATTTCACACCACACCACTCATTTTCACCGTTTCCTACATCTTTGTTTCAGTCACAGCTAGCAAATCAAATTTGCCCTTTCTAACTACATCCATCACCTACCTCTCTCCTCTTCTCCTCAACATTTATTCCTCTGACATTCCATGTACCCATACGATTCATAAAATTTCGCCAAAAGATAGAAGGCCGTTTATAGCGATCACGACCTTCTCCGAGGCATGCATTAGCATTCCTAACAAGAGGTAAGTGGTTGTGAGCAGCCAACCCAACTACCACCTTTCCTTAGTCGCCTTCTATGACACGCAGGACATACGATGTGGGCAATTCTTTCTCCCTCGCACATAGGGATATCTGTAAGATGTTATCTAGAAGAGGGGTTAGGACGTTAAGTATGTGAATATGATATGTGGATAAATGGTGGTCAGTAAGATGTTGCCTGGAGGGTGAGTGTGTAAAGAAAATGAACAATATATTATATATATATATATATATATATATATATATATATATATATATATATATATATATATATATATATTTGCAGGTTTTTAAATACTCGCATTGACTTTCGCATTCACAAATATTGAAAATAAATTATTTGCATTCGCCCTCGGAAACTCGGAATGCGATTAGAAAATGTTCTGATGGAACTTGTTAGAAAATTTAACAACTTTTGTGAGAAACTGACTAGTGCCATCTCAAGGTAGTGACAGTAATTTAAGTCATAATCGAAATCTAGCAATATTTATATTGATAGTCTCGTACTTGTTAGTATATTCGATCGAAATCAACTGTTGAAGCAATTTTTCAATGGTATCCTTATCCAGTGTGGTTTCGGATTAATTCGATATTGTTTCCCATGACATCGCAAACCGTACACTTTGCAATCATAATTATTCTCGGAAAGGAAGAATGACATCTGGGTTAAGAACTATCTAAGCAGCAAACACAATGAAAATGTAGAAAGGAAAAAGAGTAAAGGATCCCCAATTCCTGCTTTAAGCACTAATCAGATTATACTTGAAACTAATATAAAATACAAATATATGGGACAATGAAATGAAAAAACATAAAGGATGGATATAGTAAATTTACAGAAATTATAGTAATGGATGATCTGCCTCGCCACGTTGAAATTCTTGGTTTTATACGGCTTGCGAAAGTATCGCTCTCTTTCAACACACTACTCAAATTAAATACTACAGGGATATTTGAAAAAAAAAGTATGATAGAATTAAAACTAAAGTGTCAGAATTAATAACCTCGATCAAATAATCATTTAAGTTAGCTTTCTCCACAGACCAATGGTTAGATACTCAATCAGCAGTTTCTTTGTTTTATCTCAGTAGTCATGCCGTTGACAATTATTTCAGAAGCCAAATTTTGTGTCGTGCTCAGAACCTCTCACTGAACGTCATACAGGTGAATATCTCAGTGGCGTATTTAATGGATATGCGAAATGCACCTATATCCCAGAATGATACTTTACTGTGTCCATGAAGAGATGCTGGTGCCAATATAAAGAAAATTATATTTCTTTCTTGAGTGAACAACACAAACTCCGTCATTCATCAACATTAGAAATGTTGTGACATCTCCAACAAGAGTCAGCAAAGTTCTCTCAAAATATAGGTCAAATGCGGCAAACTTTAATCTTTCGACCATGGCTCAGTAAGAACTAAATAAAATACAGACTAGAATTAAAGCTCGCTAACTTTCAGTAATACATGACGTTACTCAGAATTTAATGTTTAAGGTTGCACAGAAACTTAATGAATCTCTCCCTGCCAGTACGGCGCCTCTGAATAATAAATAAATGTCTTCCATCCCATGACAATTCTATTTCTAACGCATTGTATGCATCGAGGAGATTTCAATCATTTAAAGACATCATTATGATAATCAGCAAACACTTGTTTGTCATCCTCTCGTAATAACTCTGAAGAGAGTATCAATATCCTTAGCTAGTGGCAGTCAAGGAATAAAAATGATGAGAGAGACTGTATTGAGCACCTTCTCTCCTCTAAATTTATGGTTCGGTTACATTTGTAAATGTACCATTAATGATGGGACAATGAACATCGTAAATGCAAAACTATTTGTTTACCTATTCACTCGTTAATTTAGATAACCTTCAGAAATATGGAATTCAGACGTGCTAAGCGTGTTTGTACCAAACGCAAGTGATCCTAGTCCAGGGTTGCGGAGTCGGAGTCGGAGTCGGAGTCGCGGAGTCGGGGAGTCAGTAGTTTTGAAGAGGGATGGAGTCGGAGTCGGAGTCGGAGTCGGAGTCGGTAAATTTTGAAGAGGGTGGAGTCGGAGTCGGAGTCGGAGTTCGAGTCGGCTCGAGGATCCGGAGTCGGAGTGGAGTCGGAGTCGGTAACTTTCAAGATAGTAGTTGAGGATCGGAAAATTTTAAAAGCCTGAACAAAGTTAAATGGGTGAAAAAAAATTCCCTTGCTGCATGACTTCCAATCACCATGCA
>JABUQX010061237.1:0-29500 GCA_015478945.1 Trachelipus rathkii
GATTCACGTAAAGCTATCCCTTATACCCTCAACTACAATAACATACTATATATTGTATATATCTATATCCATACTTAACTAACTTATACCCTCAAGTGTTTATAATGTATTCATATATGGCTACACACCATGTCCAAATATATATACTTCATTTTCATTAAAAAGGTGAAATGCACCACTCTATGGTTCCTTACTAAATTCATAATATCTATAGCTACCTATATAAGCCCTTTCTCTAACCTGTAAATTACTATAATGAAATACCTTTGAACACTTTCTTACAATCTCACCTTCTTAGACTTTTAAAATATAAATCTTAGAAATTCTGACAACGGGTGATCAGGTACTGTTGAACGTTGAATAATCTCGATATGCAAGTGTGCTTTGGCTTTCTGTATTGCGCAACAAGGCATTTCAAGAGACTTTACCTGGATTGTTATTTACAGAAGGTCGTGAAGACCGGTTGATATACTTTTTCTAAACTATGTTTAACAAGAGTTAATGCCAATAGATCCCTCTACCCTTAAAAATAAACGATCTATAAATAGAAATGAGTAAATCTGTAGACATTTAATCTATCAAATGCTCGAGATCAAATCAACTGACCTTCTCCACAACAATGAAGTTCTTCGACAATCTACTATTACCACACCTTGAAGGAATACAATCTTAACACTGACAATCTACAGCACGAACAGTCTGAACAATAAACCGGTCAGTTCAGTCCGGTTTGGAACAAATGTCCACTAAAAACTGAAAAACACCACTCTACGCGTATGCTTTCATCCTACTCGCACAATCATGTGGGCAACACCTCAAAAGAATATTTATGGGTCTAGTGTGAGGTTCATATTGGCTCCATTAAAACTAGCTAATCCATAGAGAAATTAAAATTTTGAGATGAATTCATGGATGTCAATATCTTATTACTCAGATGACAATGGTGGTTAAGCCTCTTCTGGGAAAAATGGTTGAAAATGAAATAAAAGTTACATTTCTCCAATCCTATTTCGAGCGAATCCCTGCTGTCCTCTGTTACTGTATCCAAGTCCCTTCAGGCGTAAACAAAGAAATTTTAGTGATATATAAGCAGTAATTATTGAAAATTTAGCTAATCCAGTGTTGCGAAGCAAGGCAATAAGCTAATCAGTGCTGGGCATCAAATAATCCAATGTTGTTTACAAGAAGCAAGGAAGTAATAATTATATATATATAAATAAAGCTAATAATGTTAGGTGCCCAATAATAGAGTAATTTGTCAACCCAAGTTGCGTGGAGTGTTCCCTTTTGATGGTATTCCATTGAGATATGAAAGACCCAGATTAATGATTTAAACACGCCTTGTGAATGGTATGGTATCTTGGCGATATCCTAGTGTAAGCCACCACAAGGATGATTTTCTGGGTTTTGAGATTTAAATACAGAAGCCCTCGAATATTGCCTAGACAGAGAGGCTAACGATAACACGTGAAGTTCTAGAACATTATTGTTGAATGATTATAACTATGAGTATCGAAACAACGTTCACTAGAAAGCGCCATATTTTACATCTCCAAAAAGTAGAGGAGGTAGTCATTATTAGTTAAGCACCTCGAGCATTTTCAGCGAATATTCACATCAGAGTTCTACAAAATTTCCTCTTATATATAATTCTAATCTGATCAATTACGCACAAAATCCCTATCATTGTAAATGTACAATAAGTTGAGAATCGAATCGGAACCAGAGGTAAATAGATCTCTCTCACAGAATAAGAACTGATCGGATATAATATATGAGAAATTTATAAAAAGATAGTTAAAGAAAGCATTTTTTTTTGTCTCCATTGTTTTTGAAAGTAAATTACAACTTAAGAACATAATAAGAGCAATACAATTTTAGCAAGCAAGTTTTATACATATTTAGCGTAGAGATTGGGTTAAGTCTGGTTCTACTGACATGTTGAAACTAGAACATGTATTAGTTGAGTTTTGAGCTATCTATTGTGTGATGCTAATGTTAAATTCAGCTCTAGTAGTACTGTTCTAACTCGCAACACCCGGTATAGTCAACATGTGGCATGTTATTGCGCCGAAAATGAAAAACTTCTGAAGAGGCATAATTCACGGATAATTTACATTAAGTGAATTTCATCGAAAGACACAAAAATTTAAAGAGAACTCGCTCAGTTCTATCTTAGTTTGTATAAAAAAAATCGTCCATGGAAGTTCTATTTACATATTATTTTAAGCTTCTAAATGAAAGCACTATCAAAAAGGAGCTATTTGTGTTACCATAAATAGATATTATAAGGTTTCCATCATACTCATATGTTTTATCTCATAGATGAATTTTTTCAATTCATTTACATAGGTAAGGTAAATGGTGAATATATGGGTATCAATTATAACATACTAGTTTTTTCATTTTATAATATTATTTTGAGCATTAAAGTCTAAAAATGGGTGGATGAAGTATTTTATGTTACACAAAACTAATTAGTAATGACAAGTGTATACTATTATATATCCTAGGTAGTTCTATTTGTGGAATATTTTATTATTGCATGAAGCATATGATTTTATTGGGTTATTAGTATATAGAGGCTATTTATGAAACTGGTAGTAAATATACAGTCTTCATAATATAGATTATAGGTTACTCATATATCATATGATTAGCTATCTTACTGTGAGTTCATACCTTTATATAATAATATATCTTCACTTATGCTGTTTAGTTGTCACCCTAACCAAATGAAACTCTCATCTAAAGCGTAGTTGTGGCAGTATGACATAAAGTGCAATCAGGAGGGCTCCAGGTTCCTACGCTATAATCATTTCTTAATCCCTCCCAGCCTATCAATTTTGCCTGAGGCAAATTAATTGCTCCAAATGACACACCGAGAGCGCAGTAGCTTGACACACGTGGAATGAATTAAATTCAGCACGTGAAATCAAAATGAAGAGATGGAAGAATAGGAATCTCTCACTTAAAAAAAGAATAACATGATGGTGTGCAGGAATCATGCAACGGCAAATGCACATGCAGCGACCAGCACTTGTGAGGATACCACAAATATACTAGCTATAGATAAATGAGAAGGGCGGTTGTTACCTAGGTATGCGTAGCAATTGCGAGATGGTAAAAATTGCCTTCCACATCCAAGATAAAACAAACACACTTAAGTCACCTGGCTGTCCTATAGAAAAGATAATTCAGCTTCTAAAGCACCAACATCAGCACACCAAGGAAAATAAGAACAAAAGATAGACGGGCTCACACCGTGAACACCTGAATAATACCTTACGGACAGTCTTATATAGCCTTTTGGCTTTTGACTCTACCTTGTCCAAAAGCTGGGTGATCAATTCCTAGAGGCTCTCGACTCACGACCGGTCTTCTCCAGATATGAAAACAGTACTCCTTATACAAGGGCGGATGAGACCCTTATATAGCGGAGTAACTGAGAAGGGGGAAAAAAAAAATCTTGCAGTCTAAACAGAACTCCCAGTTTCTTTGAGGCCGCAATAGCAACCGTTGTGAGTGAGAGTTTCCAAGACAATTTTTTGTTATGTTAAGGCCAAGGATGCTTATTTGTCAACAGGAGAGACGAGAGAACCGTCGAAAGAGATAGGAGAGTTAGGTGTTTTAGTGGATTAGGAGATCCGGTTATATGTTTAACTCTCGACAAGGAGTCCAACTGTTCGATCCCGCTGATCGGAGAGTGAGAAATCTCCTATGCACTCATTTATTTTAAAATGGGGGCCAGGCCTTTTGAGAACTCAGCAAATTATGGGATAAGAAAACTGGTGTTTAAAAACTACCGCTTGAAGAGTTCTTAGAACATCAAGAAATAATACGGGACAGTAAGAAGCCACATGGCCTTCGAGACTGTCCCCAGTCAACCACTAACCAAACATGCTCTCTGGCAAATCCACAAAGCACCCTAGGGCTTGTCAAATTCCTGTAACTAAATCCACCAAATTTGGCTTAAGTCAAAAAAAAAACTGATATACTCGATAACCCAAACCATCCACCCTGCCTTAGATAACAAAGTTATGGTCACACATGCAGTCATCTTACATTATAACTACTATAACTAAAACTCGACAATTTGGCTTGTCTAAATATTATAAGATACCCAACCCATCCAACCCTTTCTTAGATGTTGCAATTGAGTCCACACTCAACAACCTCCTGTTGGCAAACCAAGTCAATTTAACACCTTATTGCTAAAACGTGTAATGCTTTCTTAATACTCAAGATGGCATCTTCTTTTTAATTTCTTGTTATGCCCCCTGGTCTCCCGTCCGTGCTCTAAAACTATAAAAATTATTGGTCTCCGTATTATCATAGATGTAAAAATTTTGTAGACTTTGTATCATGTCCTGTGCCCTCTGAGAAATCGCCTTTCTACAGAAACATTTCTAACTCCTTCAGCCTCTCCTTCATAGCTCTTACCCTCAAACCCGGAAAATCATCCTTGTTGTCTATGTTGCACTCTCTCTAGGATATCTTTCCTTTTCTTTAAATAAGGGGCCCTAAACTTGTGCAAATACTCTATTATTGGCCTAACATGGCTATATCTATAGTTTTAACTTATTACTTCCTTGCTCTTGTAACAACATTGCGATTTATTATGCCAGCATCTTATTAGCTTATTCCTTGCTTCCAAACTACTGATTAGTACTTTCAAATTAGCTGCTCTATAACACACCTAAATCTTTGTACCATGGTCCACAGACTCGAGCCAATCCCACAATTTGATGTATGGCCTAGTGGTTAGAAGCATCCGGTTTATTGTTAACTCTGCGATGCAGAGTCCAATGTTAGAATTCCGCTGATGGAGAGTAAAATCTCCTGACCTCACATTTAAAATTACTAAGAGGGAGGAAAACATAAATTGGTAAACATAGTAAAGTATATCACTCAGCTAGACCTCGCACTCCGAAAGCGTACTGGCGAGTCAAAAGAAGAGACATGAGATTCAGATGGTCTAACGAGTGGAGAGTTAAGCAAGTGTTTCAAAGACTTAATAGAATACAGGTGAGAAAGGCTATAGGCGCGATAGTTAGAAGGACCAAGTGGCTTCCTTTTTTCAGAATAGGTTGGACATTGCATGATCCAACACTGAGAAAGTGTTAGTATGAGACAATATAGTTGAAGTGAGGGAGGGGCCAGCACGGAAGACCACTCCCTCAAAACTCGGGAGGAATGCCATAAGGGCCCCTGCTTCCTAACGTTCATAGATCTTAGGAACCCATGCCACCCAAATTCAAATGTAATCACAGGGCAAGACATAGGAATGGAGAAGGTGGAGGAAGAGGAATCCAGAATCGTCCCAGGGTTGAGTTAGAGGAAATGGGACGCGAAGAGATTGGCCTTTCAGTTGGAGGTTATGCAACAAAGCCATCAGATCTCGAGTAAGCGAGGAAAGGCAGATTAACAGAAGTTGTTAGAGATGTTTTTGTTAAGAGGCCAGAAAGATTTGTCAGTAAGGAGAACCAAGGAGATTCCGCGCACTTTCGTTTTATGAAAGCCGCTTTGCTCTTGAAGAGTATCCCTGAAAGATTTCTAACCGAATGAAAATTAGCGAGAGTGATAGGAGAACGAGGAAATTTGTTTGCTCATCCCGATGATTGAACTTGCTTTGAGTTGTCCTTCTTTCTTCTGAGAGTGGCAGATGACAGCAATGTGTTTTAGATCAAACCATCGTGTGTGATGTATGAGGGATGTGAGGAATATAGGTGATTTGCTGATCAAAGATAGGGAATTTAACGCTGCTGCACTCTCGTGCTTATAGTGTGACGTAGGCTCCTCTTACTTTAACGCTGGAGAGGACGCCTCGAATGAGTTTTCAGTTGAAAGCAGTGTCATTCCAATTATGAGTGTAGGTATTAGAACTGAACGTCACTTTACTGATGGCCCCCAAATCAGCCTGAATATATATATATACTATATATATAAATATATATATATATGATATATATATATATATATTATATATATATATAATACTATACAGTGGCGGCTCGTCTATATTGTCCTGGGCTGGAGCCCCTCCAAATTAAAGTGCCAGCGTAGGGTGTTGACGGAAATATAAAATTTTTGCCAAAGAAAAGTGAAAAGAATTTTTTTTTTAAAAACCAATTTTAATAACATAAAAAGTAGTAATTAATCAAGAAAAATAAGCAAAACAAAATTTTTTTCATCAGCAAAATTGTGTGTAAGTATTAATTTTTCATATATAGTCCAATAATATATACTGTGGCGCTGCTATCTTTACGCCCAGCAAAAAAGACCAAACTTTTATTAGTTTTTTTAAAAAAGTTAACGACAAACTGGCATAACAAAAAGATTGCCCATTGCTATAATGATTTAAGCATGTTCCCACTTTTTTATTTTTTGAATTTTTATAACAACTTGGAGATTATTCTCATATAAAATTGTATTAGAAGTTTGATCGAGTTGCTAGTTCTTTCCTTTAATGTCCTTCTGTACATACAAAGACATATATATACAAACCAAATTAAAAATCATTCATTCTCAAAATTCAGTAAAAGTGGACGTCTTTTTTTTTTTTTTTTTTTTTTTTTTTTTTGGTATATGCAATTTATTTTAATTTTTTAAAATTTTTTTTTATTATAGAAAAAAATAATAAAATTTTATATGATGTACATTATTATTTTAGCGATTTAATTTGAAATGTTGTTTGCAGTAGATTTTGCAATAAAGAATTGCGATAATTTTTAACAATTTAGTTAACATTGAAGAGAATAAAGTTTTTTATTTCCACTTTTCGCTCTGAAACCTTCAAAGAAGGGTAAGGCTCCCTTCACTATAGGCGATTTCGAACCAACAAAAATCTGAATCTGACTAAAGATTCTTATATAGTATATATATATATAGTATATATAATTTATATATATAATATTATATATATATATTAATTTATATATATTATATATATATCATATATAATATATATTATTTACATTATCTATATATAATTTATATATATATATATATATATATATATATTATATATATATATATTATGTTATATTTTGATATATTATATATATATATATATATATATAATAACTGCATATAACCTTATTTTTCAACGAAGCCGCCAACGTATACTATATAATATATATAGTATATATATATATATATATAATAATATACGAGTTAATATATTCATAATTATATATATATATATTAATATATATATATTATTTAAGACTGTACAAATCAAGATTCCCATGCTTGCCACTGAAGAAGAGCGGTTAGATTTATTTATTTTGCGAATTTACGAATAATAATTTTTTGGAAATATTTTATAAATATTTCATTCATTTGAGATAAAATTATCCTGAGTGGGAAAAAGTGGCCAAGCGTAACTTCACACTGACACTGTAGAAACAGGATAACGTACATAAATAAAATCTATTTTGGTCTCATGCGGGTTCTATCTCTTGTTAGAATTCAACGTTAGTTCTACCTCCTGTTGGAAATTCTCTGTTGAAGTGCTATCTCTCATCAAGGTTTATCTTTGGAAGATTCCGTATTTGTTGAACTCTACTGGGAAAAAGTTATAACGAAGATTTCAAGATCTGACTGATTATAATTCTTTGAGGATTATTGGTGTTTAAGTGATTAGTGCTCGCTCACGAGAAAATACTTTTGGAGAGATTAGCAACATCTTGAGAAGAACTTACTGGAAATTATTCTGTATCCCTGAAGAAGATTTGTATACATTCTGAAGTCATCAGAAGACATCAAGTTCAACTACGTGATATTTCAGAAACTATTTATTGAAGAGCGACTAGTGAATTAGAAGCGATTGGGATTCTAGAAGACTTTGTGAATTTTCTAATACTTTGGTATCTGAAGTGGAAGTCTATGTTGTGAATTGCACCTAGATATTAGGTCTATTTAATTTTGATTTGAATAAAAGAATAACCAGGATTTATCACGTCTTATTTACTGATTGGAATCCTGTCTTGTGATATATATATACTATATTATATATATATTATATAATCATATATAATTACTATATATTATATATATATATATATATATATATATTATATATATATATATATATATAATACTATATAATTTTTTTTACTGTATCTATATAAAAGAAATAGTCTTGAAAAAGTTTGTATTTTTTAAAAAAATTATTTAAGTACATTGTCTACAAAATCAAATTGTTGATAATCCTGAAAAAATTGATTTTAAAAAAATAACTACCTATGTATCAATAATCTGAAGAAAAAAATTTTTCTTCATACCTACATGAATGGAATGAAGCCTAATTATTATGAATTTCATAGCGTTAATTTCTAAATTTCAATGAAACTATGAACTTAAAATAACAAAAATTTGTTGATACTGTTTTTATGCATTAAATGTATAAGAAAGGAAATGTACTAACATACTAGAAAGGAAATTACAGGTTTTATTGGATACTGTTCATGAGAATATTGAATGCAAGCTTGAGAAATGTCTGTGTGATTCAATGATTACGCTTCTACAAGATGGATGGTCTTCAGTGAAAAATGACCCAATATTAGCCACATCATTACACATAAGTGATTAGTTTTTACTAAATGCAATTGATTGTAGAAGTACTCAAAAGACTGCAGAATTTTGTGACAAGTTACAGAAAAATCAATAGAAGTTAAAAGAAAAATATGGTAAAGTAGGTAGGTATAATGTAAAACTTTATTGCATGAAATGTAGTTAAAAAGTTGAATGAAGTAAGATTATCAAAATTCAAAATTGATGCACGATATTAGGTATCTGGACAATAATATAGCCTATTATTTATTAATTATGTTTAGGTTTTTGCAGTATGCACAGATTTATGAAATGAAAAAGATGAAGGAAGTTAAAGAACCCCTAACTTATATGTTCATATAGATGCTCAGCACATTATATAAACCTTTTGGAAAAAGAGGTTACTTCTAAAATGGTGATGAAGCATGTTGTTGAGGTGCAAAAATACTTTTGTAACCATTGTCGCTAATGTAAGTAGCTTCATTAATAATAATAAAGCTATAATCTTAAATTCATAAAAGGTACAAGTTTTAATTTTCAAGGAGTAAAACATTTTAATAAGTTTATCTACATTAGTAGATCTCATGTAATATTTGATTATTTATAGGTTTATTGGAAAGTTGTCGAACTGAAATTGCGTAAAATGGGTGACATAACTAGAGATATAGCTATGAACAAAATTGATAACTTGCTTTTTGAAATGAAGATACAGCCTAGTGTAGAAAAAAAAAAATGTCAGTATATTGTTCTTCCCCAAGAAACCATCAACAGTTTATCTCAGCAAACCTCAAAGGAAGCTATATTTGCCAATTTCTCTACGCCTTCATCAACATCTTAAAATATTCTTGCAATGATAAATGCATATGATAGTTGAGATCATAGCGATGTTGATGCATCTTACCCTCAAGATATAGCTATTAATGACGATCTTTCGTACCAATTATTTTTGACAGAGTCGAAAATTTTTGAACCACATTCAAGCTACATACTTCCTTTAAAAGTGAAATCTGAAGCAGGCACGTCCCCGCCTGACAACACATATCTTGTTACAGAGAAAAACTCTATCAAGTTTAATTTCCGCGACTACTTTAAGCGCGATTGAAAATGGAACCGAGGTAATCCAATGTATTAATACGAGTTCAACCACTGTCACTCTTGACAAAAAAATATTAATTTTCGTCGCAAATCCTATCCTCCGAAGACTAAAGCTGATTGTAAAGTCATCAATATCAGGTAGTTGACTTTCTCTCAAAGAACTTTAGAAGAAACATATGAACTATAAGATTTTTAGAATATAACACGTCCTCACGGCCAATAAATTCAACACTGCTATTGGTGAAATGATAGCGATTGATTCACAGCCATTTTCGTCAGGTTTCACAAGACTCCTAAAACTGCTCAAAACTTTATTATGAAGCCCTCCAAAAAGTATCTCTACTAATATTATTCCTGAAATGCATTCCAAAGTTTCGACCAAAAAATCAATCTCTTAGATATAAATGATCTTACTTCTGAAACTGAAATATTGGTGGCGTCTCTAAAATTCTTCTTAATTTTAAGTTGAAACCTGTTATAAGTTATTACTTATTAACTTAGTGATAGTTTTCTAAATTTTATTTTTATAAAAACTTACAATTTATTACATAACATTATATCTATTGAGTGTTGATTATATTCAATTGTACAAAGAAAAGATTCAATTAACATTTCTGTAAATAGTTCAAACTTCAAATATGCCACTTTTTTAAAATTTTTATGCAACTAGATTAGCAATGATCTTTACTAAATATTTAACCGAGTAAAAAAAGAAAGAAAAAAAAAAAAAAGTTTCAACTAATCAGCAAACTTCAATGATGGAAATTTCAGAGTCATGGGTTGTCCTTCGAGTGGAGCCATTTCCGGAAGCACATACCTTAAGTAATATATGTAACATGATTCAAGAAGTAGCTCATGACTATAAAATCACACCTTAAAAAGCTCACATGATTGTTCATGACAATGCTGCTAACATGGTCAAAGGAGTCACAGATACTGGCTTTAATAGTCTTAGCAGTTTCTACACACCAACCAATTGGTTATTCATGATGCAATTTTCAAACAGTGAATTATGAAAAAGTTAATTCCCATCGAATAACAGAACATTTCAGTCACAATTAGCGTTCGCTAAACTTGAAGAGCTATAAAAGCATCATCATCTACCAAAGCTCAAATTGATTCAGGATGTGCCCACTCGATGGAATAACACTATGCCTTTAAGAATATTTGAACAAAAAGTGCAAATTGCCAATTACTGTGCAAAAAGCCCAAGTTTACCAGTATTTGATGCCAACAACTGGGAATTAATTGACAAATGCTCATATCTCCTCATACTTTTTCATCAGGCTACTGAAAGGTAATGTAATAGTAAATTCTTTGGAGAAATCTAAAGTTTATTATATTTCAAAGTCTTCGAATATTGAATAATATATAACATTATTAATTTTACTTTGATACTCAAGCTATTTCCTAATACCGTATATAATATTTATGCCGTATTTAAGTAACATTTAGTTTCAAATGCTATTCAATTCATTTTTCAGACTGAGTGGAAGAACTTGCTAATGCATCAGAGATTTTCAAGCAAGTAAAAGTTTTGAAACATACCATAACCAAAGTGAACTCGAATTCAAGATTCTTTGGGTTAGGAAGCACAATCAGTGCAATTTCAATATCAATGCATAGTAGATTTGCTAAGTATGAAGAAAATGAAAATTTAATATCAGCAACCTTTTAGGATCCGAGATACAAAAATACACTTTTTACGAATTCAGATGAAGGATCAAAAACACATCTCAACTCATTTCATAATTTTTTGACTAGCATCTATAAAAAATGGATAAGGATTGACAGAATTATAAAGAGAATTCCAGCTCCGCTGACATAGAACCTGAAACAGAAAATGTAAGAGAGGCTGAAGCCAGTCTTCAGGATCTTTTTGACTGACTTGCTTGAATGATTTATTATCAATAGTAGAGTTAAATGTTAAAAATCAACCAACTACAAAGAAGAAAGGCAAACTTCGTCGACAATCATCTTCGTCTTCATCTACTCTGGAAATAGAACTGGAAAAGTATTCTTCATTAGAACTAGAATCAAGGAAGGTGTGTGCCCACTCCTTCGGTGAAAATTGCAAATAAGATGCTTTCCTCTCCGCCATCATCTATTGAGAGCGAAAGAATTTTTAACATAGGAGGGAACATCTTCACTCCATACCGAAACCGACTTACTCCAAAAATTGGAGAAAAATTAATGTTATTGAACTTTAATTTACGTGTTTTCAATTTCAACTACTAAAAACTGAAAATACTATTTTTAAAATTATAATAGTTGTGATCAGAGAAATAAAATGGTTCTGTACTTTTATTGTTTTTTTTTTAATTATACAAGTAATCGGCATCGGAATTGGCATTAGCAAGTAAGAAAAAAGAATTGCATCGGCAAAAAAATTTATTTTAATCGGTACATCCCTAATCAGTACTGTGTATGACCACCTCTCGACGTAATGACGATCTGGCACCATCGTTCATGCTGGATATGAGGTTCCGTATATAATCCTGAGGGATCGCGTACCATAGGCCAACTAGGGCCCACCAAAGATCATTCGGGGTCATTGGAGGTGGGTTGAGCTGTCAAAATCCTCGTTCCAACTTGTCCCACAAATGCTCGATGGGATTGAGGTCCGGAATGTACGTGGTCCATCGGAACGTATTGATATAATCCTCCTATAGGTATTCGTGTACACACCTGGCCGCGTTAGGTCAAGCATTATTATCATGTATAAGGATGAATCCCGGACCGATGTAGGGCGCACAAGGTACAGCATATGGTTCAATGATGTTCTTAATGTATCGTGCGGCGGTCAGAAACAATTGGAAAGTACAGAACAGTTTATAAGTTTTTTCACCTTCGATTCGACCCTGCCCAAAAGCCGGGTGAAACCAGAGGCCATAAGATATAAGAGTAGTACTCCATACACGGGTGGATGAGACCCTTGTATAGTTGGAGTAACTGAGAAAAAGAAAAGAAGTCGGATTCTAATCAAAACTCCCAGCTTGCTGGGACGACACTTTTACACCAATGTCTACCTTGCTCCATCTGCATCTTCGTGCTTAGTATGTAGGGGAGTCGTCTGAAAGACCAAAGTCATTGGTTGACACAGGACTCCAGTGTCAGCTATGGCGCACCGCCGCGGCGGGCTCAACACAATTGGAAAAGGAGGGCAACACTTAAGTAGTCCTCCCGTAATACCGATTTAAGTAGCTACCAGGGGGTGAACAAGTAATGCAACGGTCTTAAAGGAGAAATACAACATTATACCTTACGCCTCATAAAAAGCATTACCTCACTAACATGTCCAAGTGAGCGACTTAACGATGGGAGAATGAGTTGCGGATATTCTTGTTGCTGGTAGCCAATGTGTTGTCTAACATTCCATAACTTTGAATTCTCTTTCTGCACCCAGAGTCGTCTATTCAGGAGGATAAGAGAGGAGACATCCGTGCTTTGCCGACCCACTACGGGAAATTTATTCTGGTTAGAGAAGTTCTGGAGTTTGAATCTTAAAGTAATACGGGACCTCAAGAAAAAGGAGGAGCAGTTGCCCCCGGCCCGAGGGTCGAGAAGGGGGGGAACAAAAGAGATTACGACCAAATTTCGCTAAACCACCCGCACGAGCTGCGGATAGGATCTTTTCCTAAGCAGGACCGCCTTGCCAAAGCTGAATAGGCGCCGCAACGCGGTCAGCATCTTTTTTCGCTAGGCGAGCGCTGCGCCTTGCCAGGGTTATTAACTCCAGACGCGCAAACGCGGGCTAAGCATCTTTACTCATCAGGCGAGGCGCCTTGGCAGTTAATAACGTTACACGCCGCGGTAGCAGACCTCGCTCCTATAGGAAGGTCGATTTGTCCTAGTGTCCCAGCGAGATAGTGTGATGAAACGAGCCGCCTCCGATTGGTGTCGTATTGTGCTGTGTATCTGCAGACAACCTCATTCTCAGTGTCGGGATACTTCTGAAGAAGCTTGCCCAGTGCCTATGAGCAGAGAATAAGAGACAGGGAAACTGGCTGTGAAAGGAGAAAGCTCAAGCTGGGAAGCCAGACAAGATGAAAAGGTACCAAGTGGGCATCCGGAGCCCACCCCTCACTCATCGCAGCGCTGATTTCCGAGGGGCCAGACCCAGACTCAAGCACACTCCCTCAGCTTAGTCTATCTGTTTATTTTCGAATCCAAGATTTTGGAATTTTGGAGATGTCTCAATTCCAGTGTTATATTGCCAGGAGGAGGATTGTTATTTTGGTGAGATTAGAGAGTGGTTTCCTATGAAGAAGTTTAAGATAATTTAAAAGGGTAATATTGGGGAAGAAGATTCTGTTTTGCATCAGTCAATTTTCCTCTTGCGGATAATTGCTTATAATTAATCCGACCGTGAAACTTGCAAAAGATTGTATATCAGAACTTGAGTTATAATAGTGACAATAAATGACAACCAAGACATTTCACACGAAAGAGACCCTCTGATTACGTATGCGTAGATACAATTTAGTCCTCTACGTTTGTGATGGGGAATAAAGCACCTAGCTTTGCACTCCAGTTTATGACTAAATTCTGAGAGAGTAAGACAAAAATAAAATATTATATTTTAGCAAATTAAGCTTGTGAAATCTAGGAGGAAGGGTGTATCCGTATTAGAGTCCAACCAAATGCCTGAGAGAGAAGCAAACTCTAGATTCGATCAGACAGGACCCCCAGAGAACGGTCCTCTGCTAATGTAGCCACGGTGTGCTCAAAGGTCTTTACGAGAAAAGACAGAGCTTTAAGGAGGGTGTACAAAAGAGACTCTATTAGAGAGAGATGTCAAAAGAGGATGCAGGAGAATTTGTGCTTCTTCGGTAAAAAAACAGATTTTTACCTGGGAGGAATTTGCTGTAGAAGCTTTTCCTCCTATGTACTACCATGACGTAACGAACAGAGCATGAAATAGATGCCGCTACTGGTCCCAGTCTGTCGCTTTCAAAGAATTTAAAGATTGGTGAGAGTTAGTCCCAAAGTTTTCGAAACAATTAACAAGATGTACCACACCAGTATTTTAACCTTTGCAAGTGACATCTCGATTGAATTCTTCACGTCGACTTATAACTGCCCACTATTGAAAAGAGGGTTATATATATAGTAGGACAATCAAAGCAGGGTACAGCCCCACTCGTCTCCGTTACTGGTTAGGCTAAAAAGCATTAGTTCAAAGCTAAGAGTGGAGTTTGTAGTATAAATATTACAGGTACACTCCAGATCTCTCCAATATCCTCAATAGCATTCAGGACGTTGGTTCCCTCTCTGCCTCAATCGACGAGATTTTTACGGTCGCCATGGGTAGGGAATACCGTTGATTCTATGATCACGTATAGAATTTTATATTGGTATCGCGTTATATATAGCGTCTTATAGTAACGCATTAGATGGAGTAGAGACACAAAAGCTGATGCATTGTTCAGAGTGAACCAAGGAGGCTTTGGATGTTCACCACCCGTTTGATAGTTCGTGAACATATTAGAGATGCTCCCTAGCATTTATTCTCGCACCGCACTACTCCAGAGACTGGTCTAATGGGCGCTGTGATACCGACCTCATGTAATGAGGCAACCACCCGGTCCCTGCAGTTCCCCGCACATGATTTCTATCTTAGAACGACCGTTTTGATCACCCCTAGTGCGGTTAGTATCGAGAAGAACGTGGAGCCCGCACACTAAAACATTTAGGGAGAATTTGAATGAAAAGTATCTCGCTGCTTCAGAATAGATATATATAAAAGTCTGGAGAAGTATAAATAAATTAATCCTACTATTATTGTGATTAGGCTTCCGACATCAGCTGTTTTGGTATCTTAGAGATGTCACGATAGGCGAGTAAGGTAAGTCCCCTGGAACCTTAGTCCCAGATCCAGGTCCAAAGCGGTGGAAAACAACTTGAAGAGCTTTCGTCTCCTACCTACAATAAGTGAAGGAGAACAGAGTTTGCGTGGGAATTCTTCTCTATATTTTCGCATTCCTCATAAAGGACTTCGCTACGCTCAAGGTATCAAGCACATACCTTACTGAATTTATTTTCTAACCTTATGACAAGTCTTGTGAACAGAAAAAAAAACAACAACTAAAGCTTTCACATACATTTAAAATAATGAGAAAAACTATGATAGCAACATACCTACAACTGAACTTTTATTTTAAATTATAAAAAAAATTCTTTTCTGATATAGAAGCACTCAAATGTCCAAGCTTTTATTACGTTTAAATAGGATAATAGTTTAATATTACTGGTGAGGTTATATGTTACACAACCGTTTTATAATGATCAGAAACCTAAAAAAGTCTTTCCGCCCCTTTATATCTTTTCGTGTATGTCCTATGTAATACTCTAGGTGGCAGGTTGTTAGATTAAATTATGATTTAGCGATCGAAACAGGAGTTGCTTTAGCCGTTATCTGGGTTGTTCTCGCTTCCCATAAATTTTTAGTGAATGAACACATCTATCTGGAGACTTAACAAGGTCTCACTATTATTCCATCACCGAATAACGAACACAAAATGGCTTTTAGCTTCTAGCATATATAAGAGACACATGACTAAACATCGGGACCAAGTTTAAAGTGCTCGATGGAATCTTCTTATAAGTAAAAGCTTTCTCACCCCACGCATAGTGTATAAAAAAGGAAAAGAACAACGTGCCCCCGACCTTTTTGGTAGGCATCCATTAAAATCTTGCTTGGTTCAAAGTTAGAAATAAACATTGTCTCCACAGGAGAGAACAGAAAAAAATCAAGAGAGTGGAGTCAGAAACATACTGAGAACACAATAATGCTCTCCTGCTCCGAATCTCGAAAATTTTCGACGATATGTGTAATATAGTCGGGAAATTATGTTTTAAATTTATATGGTTTTAGAACAGGTTTAATTAATATCATTTAAACCTTTTATAGTTTTATATATTTGCTGTAATCTTTTTATCGTATGGCAAAGCTTACAGCCTATACCATATATATACTTTATTTAATAAATAAATATCGGGCATCTTTACAACATACGCTGTGGAGCAATAAACCTTTACTTGACTAATGTTTTTATCTCACAATTAGATTTAAGTTTATGATTATTAAACTCTCAATGATGGTGATATAGAACCTCTCTAAGATTGCCACGCTTTTCAACTATGGACTCTAGTATGGAACACTATATATTCCTAGATATTATATAAATAGTAGTGAGCTTACGGTGGTCAGCCAAACGAACTCGAAAACCATAGTAGTGATATGAAGAGTATAGAAAAGTCTCATTTTCCTTATAGGTTGCTTCAAAAAGTTGTTAAGGAATGACTCTCAGGATCTAGTAGATGTTCTGATTCTGTAGATACAAGCCAGATAACTTAGAAGGGTCACCTCCTATTATTCTCCGTCTGACAGAGATATTTTTAATAGATGGCTTTATTTGTCTCCAGCCATTATCACTCCCATTTTCACATGTAGTCTACGACTCGTTGACTTTATGTCCCCAGTTATAGACGAGTAAAAATTAACTTGACTATCGTGTACTAGGTATAAAATGCACGGAGCCATAATTACTATAGTCGTTATTATGCTAGTATTTTAACGGCGAGCCGCGTTTTAGGCGTACGTCTTGATATGTAAAAAAAATTTAAAAGAGTGTACAATCTACCTCTGATATCTGACGATAAAAATTAAACATGAGCTTAAAAGAAATCTCGTGACCCGTGAGCATATAATTACAAGAGTAAGGATTAGCATCTCTATGGTCTAATATCTGTTCACCCTGTCTCAACAAATTGCACCATTGTCATTCGGACAAGGCCTTCTGGAAATTTACGATCAGTCACCAACTTGAGTTGTTCTCATAGCACACTTAGTGTCATAAGAAGACGCTCGACGATAGATAGAGAAGAAAGCAGAAGAATTATGATCCTTTTCAATTGGGCATTCCCATAAATTTTATCAGAGCGGTGTGGTAGAATAAGACGATATAAATACTGCAGAGTATTGAATCGTCACTTTTTTCGTCTGTACAAACGTTATCTCGAGTGATAATGATAACTACTGCGCAAGTTTTATAAAATCCTAGAAAACTATTGCCACAAACAATCTCGAACTATCATAATAACTCAGAATGCAGTCAGACCGAGACAGTAGTTAAGAATAATTGGGATACTTTAAGAGCCGATCTTCACCCTCGCTCACTTTATTCCTGTTACATGGTTAACTAAATTAATAAGATAGGCTATATCCGTCCTTCGATGAATGACGCTGATATTGTATCATGTATTATACTAACCCTTTTGTAACATTTATTATTATTTAAAAGAGAGAGAGAGTTATATATTTTATATAACGAATAGATTCTAAAATGGAATATAGTATAATTAAAAATGATGACGATTAGAGGTTAAATAAGTTACAGATTATTAGGTAACTTAAATTCACACATTATAGGACCCTCCATCGGAAAAAGCATCTAATAAGAACTTTGATGTGTGTAAAAGACTGGAGCAGACAACCTTAAAGAGGGCAAGCAAAGAGAATTTAAAATAGGAAGAATTATGTCTTCATTAGTAGACAGTCAAAATCCACCCTCATCAAAAGATATGTTATAAGTTAACAATGCGCCTCAAAGTCTGTGTGGAGAAAGGCCACATAATCATATATGAATCACAATTGGCTCTTAAAAGAATGTAATTTCCAAATTTCCAACAAGTTTAATGTGGTACCGTGAGATGTGTTTAGATCGTTCAGGTCCGGATAAAACCTCATATTTCCCCATCCATACGTTGCCGATCAAACCTTATTTATAAGATGGCAATGAGGTAATCTGGACATGGATAAACGAATATGTGTCTTTTAATTATCTATACCATGTGTCATAAAGTTAAATCTGCATCGCTTTGACATTTCAATATTGAATGATACACAAAGTATTTAGGTCTTATAATCCATCGTTGTCTATTTATTTTTATGTTCGTTGATATGTCATCTTGAAAGGCTCTAATAAGAATTCTAAATTCAATGTGTAGAGATATTTAGCACATTGAACGAAACCATCAAGGATGTAATCCTGACCCATATTGCGAAGATGTTTCTTTCTTCTGGATATTACGTAGCTAACTGCGCAAACATATAAAGCCTAAATGTAAAAAGATTAGGAGCAAGAGAAGAGTTGTTAAGGTAAGAGAATTGTACTCTGGATATAAGAAGAGGAAAGGAAGACACTGAAGAGAATGGAAAAGAGAATAAAACTTAAACATAAGAATGAATGGTTTAGTAGTTACATAGAAAACAAGTTAAGATATCACTAAAAACTTTATAGCTCCCCTGCCTAACAAGTAATGCAAATTTGAGGTTATCGTCACAACTCGATAGCTTAATTCTTTCGCGCATGGAAATGATGAGCTTCCTTCACACAGCCCTCACAACTTCAGTACGGATATACCCTATGTTTACAAGACTTTTCCAAAATTCCTCCTGACATCACTTCTAACATAGCTGTACATCTTAAACTCATATTATACATTTTGTCAGAAGGGAATACATCTGTTCAAACTATCTCTCCATAATGTCCCTCTCACCTCTACAAACTTAACCTTATGATTAAAATTATAACCTGTTACTTTTGAGTGGGAATATATTTCTTTTTGAATGAACTTTCTCGTTTTACTATTTCAGAGAATTCATATTGCGAGAGAGTTACTCAAATCTTTCACTGTTAAAATGTCGTTAGCAATAAGTATCTCTGTGACCCGTTCTGAATTTAAAGAGGACACCTGCAGGTTAAGAAGAAGATTATTAGTTCTAACATTGTGGGAATTACTGGACTAGCATACCGAATATATGCTTGCAGACAATCCTAAGACTACTGAAGTGACGGACTGGCATGTGATAAGGAATAGATTATGATATAGAATCTGAGAGGGTACGCTCCTGTAGTTAGATTGTGTTATACTCAGTGACATCAGACAACGGAATAATATGCCATGCGTCCTTCAAGAACGATTTGAATTATATTAATGTCGGGTGGCGGGCGACTCCACTAAGGAGGAGTTTGAGCTGTAAACTGTCTCGACGAGACTACTAACTAGAGCTCCAATGTCACTCTCTGGTTTCCCACTATTGATTTTGTTAACACACTTAATAACGAAGTTTCTAAAACTGATGTGTGTTCCAGAGAGTTTATTTTTTAAATGAACTGAAACACTGTCATCATGTTAAGCAGATGCGAGATTAGACGCATTTCTTGTTTATCCCACATATTACAATTCAACAGATTGATAGATCTTCCTCTTAGAATAATCCTGCTGTGACTTCAATGATTGAAATCTTTAGGAGCCATTTCTCGCCACTACGAAATTATGGATGTTGTATTTGCGTTTCATTTTATTGTTGTTGAAATTTTATCTCACTTTATGGTTCACTCACTGCTCTGAAGTCCTCCTTCTAAACTCGAATGTCTTCCATATTCCATTCTGACTATGATAATCTTGGGGACTACTGCTTCTTTCTCATTTTCGTCTCTCCCACGCGAGCAAAACTTAAAATGATCTCTATATATAGGGCTACCTACATCAGATTTAAATATTATATTCTTTTTATACACTCCATGTTAATCCTCCTGTCTAGGACGAATTTTAGAAATTTTTTCTATTACACTTGTACATTTTAAAATCCTTAAGCTAAATGTCAGTAGCCATCCCCTAGTTCATAAAAAAACGTACAAGACCCTTGTCTTATCTCGAACTCCCTCTATTATTTTAAAATGATAATTTAGAATATATGTAGTTACCTATTTTTTATGCTATTGATTCTATTCCCTTTGCGTAACATTTGAATAGCTAAAAGGAAACAGATTATCAAATCTCTCTACGCGATAGTTTATCTGATAATCAGCTTAGACCTTTGCGCTCTAGCAACAGCCCGAGGAATGCACAAAAAAAAGCTCTGTGTGTCCTACAGCGAAGGGACTCCTGTTACCAGCCTCCAACCTTGATTTATATAATTGAGATATATGAACACTCAGATGACGTCGATATGAATGGGATAAAAGCTTTGTTTAGATTGTGAGAGTATTTTGCCTCGTACTTTAGTTAACTAAGTTTACGATTCTCCATTGTATCTTTGTATATATACTAGCTATGATTATATATTTACTCATTTAAGATTAAAAGAGTGAAATATATTCTTATTATTTTGTAAGATAAAGGATTCTATCTTTAATTACGTTATATTAATATATATAGTTAAAGAAGATACACATTTTTTATTTATAGGATATTTGAATAGATAAATAATTTACAATATTTTTTATTCTTCTGTAAGCTGATACTAAATTTATTTTATTTTAAGATTAAAATCAATGCCTCAACTTAATGGGTGTGGGAATATGATGAAGAGAACCTGAATTAACTCGAGGTAAGATCGGGTAATTGCTCTGTACTCGGATCAATTAGAAAATGTTTATATAATGAACAAGCGCGTAACATTTGTGGGTTATATTATTTATCTCATTTTTTTGCTTTAAAAATGTAGAAAAATTGTGATTCGAGTGCTCGCTAACGAAATTTGAACCAGTGAGTATAGTCCAACCCTAGATATCATGTAATCATCTCAGGGATTTATATTCTGAGCTTCGTATCGATCGGGCCTTCTAGGTGGCGTTAACTAGGTGGGGATACACAAAGTCTCTCCTTACCTGAGGATTTATTGCTGTTACTTTTCTAGATACCTCCACCTGTCAAACTTTGAGATATATACCTTTTATGTTAAAGAATTATATAGTCTCTCTTCCAGTAGGGCAAGTTCTGGACGAGGGACCAATCCCTCTACCAGGAGAGGTAAGGAAACGTTCACCCCCCTATCTCAGAATATGCAATCTCGTGAGTGCTCTCGAGCACACTATACATAACTCAGCGAGATATACGTAAAATAAGAAAAAATACTCCCTCTTAAGGGAGAGCTTATGTTGATATTCTACATGGTCCGTATATAATTTAATAGCAACTAAAAACTCATATTACTAGAATTAAAGTTACCACTGTGCGGTAAAAAACTAGCTCTTAAACTTTAAGCTGTGAAGAATATGAACTTTTGATAGCTTTCACAGAAATAGAAATTATAGAACTGTATAAGAAAAATTCAAACTTTAAAGAATAGATGAAAAGTAAAAGCAAATTAATAAAAGTCATATTATTATACTACTAATATATTAGTATATAAAATTAAGTCTAAAGAACTCTTGAAAATTTGTTATAGATTATTAGAATATATTATAATTAATCTTACTACATATTTAATAATAATAATACTATATTACTATATAATATACTAACGGTTAGTATAAGACTCCGAACACGCTTTTATATAATTGTAATCTCTTGTCTGAAGTTGTTGAAAAGTTAAATATAATTTATTAAAGGTCAAAATATAATAATTATATAGTTACATACTCATTTTATATATATATATTCAAATAACCTAAGTTAAAAGTATATATATTGTGTTTATAATAGAATATATTTTATCAGTATAAATTGATATATTATTTCCGACGGAAAAAATGTACTTCAAAAGTTCTCTTGTTGTCTAACATATACTATCCATTTTTTGGATTAGGCTTAATATATCAAACGGTAATTTCGAATATGCTTCTAATAGCTAAACTTACTAATTAATTAATGAAATAAGAAAGAATAATGACTCGACATTCTACATTAGTGAAAATTCAAAGTGCTATATAAGATTAACCGCTAGCAGCAGAGATAAGTATCTCCTCATAGTCAGATTTTGGATAGTAATTAATCTCTTAGCAGATAAATCATCCTTACATAGATTAATTATCTCCTTTTTACGAATGACCCTCTCCACTAGGCTAAGCAAACATCTACTATTCTCAGCCTCAGAACAATACCTTCAGAACGATATATACTCAGAACTTCATTGATCACAAGAATCACTTATTCCCGCAATGTTCGTTCGAAACCAATGTTTGCTTTAAAAATGCTTAGGATTGCTCAACATAATTACAAATACTAACAGGTAGATACCTTTTCTACTATATATTAAAAACATATCAAAATTGAACCTATCCTCGAAGTTAATTGAGTGTGAAATAGACCAGAAATAATAATACTGAATGACGGCCTCTAAAAAGTGTAAAACATAACTTATGAGAAGCTCATGCAAGTATGTCCCTAAAAGAATAAGCGCTATGAGAAATAACTCAAGTAAGTCAATATTTGAAAGCTCATATATGATGATAAGAATGTTGTTTTGCTAAAGTGAGCATTAAATGCACTAGATCTATAGCAATACATTCGCACTCCTTTGCAACTCTTGCTGTACTCCACGCTAAACTATGGATATAGTTGTATAATTTTTAATCCATCAAACTGTTGAATCAGATTAAACGATTATTAAAATCTAAAAGAGGCCGTACTATATTCAGAGTTTCTTCATGTATCGTCGTCTCCTCCGTATAATTTTCCACACGATTTAAACTTTCTCCCAGGACCGCGGAGCTCGACCGCTGCTGAATACTCGAAGATAGACTTATTAAAATTTATAGTTAGGGCTATAGCTTTTACATAAATATAATTATATAGAGTTGCTCAGATAATAGTCTTATATTAATGCCTTAAACGCACTATAAATTTAATAAACCAAATTATTGTGGAAAGCATTAAGTAGGATACTAGTTTATAACTTAAATTTTTAATTGAATACAAGAATAAACCGTTCATATAACAATATCCCACCATTTATAATATCTACTTACTAAATTTATTTATGTTTAGAATTGATAAATTCACTTCCAGACTTCGCTAAAAACCAAAATTCACCGAACTCACAACTTCTCCTCATCTCCTATAGTGCTGTGTTATAATATCTAAGAAGTATAATGATAACAATTAGAAGATACATTACCCAATAATGACAACTCCAGTTTAGTTCCTCATCTAAGAAACTAATAAAAATATTAATATCAAATACTATTTCTTTCTAGTAACCGTATATTTCAGTTTTGGACTATTTTCAACTCTGCAACTTAAGGTACCTACTTTATTGAATTTTATTAATCATATTTTTAATTATTTACTTTTATCTCACAATAGTAAATAAATATTTTCGAGTTTTTCCTATCAAAAACTAATATCCGATTTTCCTACCTCACACTTCCTTTAATAACTATCACATAGTTCAGTCATGTAACAAGCGACCTCCAAAATAGTTACTCTCTTTAGTTATAAAATTGACTCAGGTAATCGAAGTATACATAATTACCTTTAAAGATATCAGCCCATGTTAGACTTCTTTTCTGTTGATAACATTTAGGCCTAGATACTAGCAGGGTTTGCCCCTTAGATCCCAAGGTTTGCTGCCATTAGCATGATCTAGTCTTGTACTTTTACTATTCTTTAATCTATTTGAAGTTCACTAATTGACTCTTTACACAGCTGCTCCCCTAGCGCAAAATAGGTGCTAAGAATACTTTTACCTGATACTTGTCGCTATGTTGAGGCACTTCCTACCACTTTGATAATCTCTCACAAAGATAAAAGAACTTAGGTAGCCTTCGATTTGCATGGTGAAGATAAACCCAATTACTTGATTCCAGCTTTGTGGCGTTATTGGACTTAGGCACCTAGTTCCTTCACGGATAGGCTTCATGCTCGTATTGCTAGGTATTCCCATTATGTTAAGAATTGCCTTGCACCCGTCGGACAAGGGCACAGTATAGCAACCACACCCTTCTCTCATGTAGAAATGTCATCTATGTCGCAGTTTATTTCAGACCTCTATCTCGCGGTATGGGATCTCTCGACTAACATGCTCTGTGGCCCTTAAGGGTGTAAACCGTATAGGGAAATGTGCCAGTACCTGAGGCAAGACTCCGGCACCTCAAATGTACTTGACGGAAGGCAATATGCTAAATGCACCCTGGAGATAAAACTCCGTGAATCTCTCCGTTGGTGAGAAGCCAACCGGTTAATGCCCCCAAAGAATCTTTAAAAAAAAAAAAACCAGTCATTCTAAGAAGATCTGTTCTAGAAAGTAGGGAAAAGGTACCTAAGCTCCATAAAACCAAATACGTAAAGTTCGTAGTTCAATAAGTGGTTCAAACCTCATATGGTACCAAACCGTGTGGATAGTACAAAATGTAATTTAAGTGTCAAAAATAAATGCTTTACTTAGCCTAATCAGTGGCGTTCAAAACCACCCAATTACAGCACTCTCCTCTCAAACCCCACAGAGAGAGCTGACCATCCTCGCCTGCCATCAGGCCTCCTATTGACCTTGATCCTCTCAATTATTAAGTCGAACACAGCGTGAACAAGGTATCCCTATACTTAGCCGTAGAGATGGCTTCCTCTGCAAGTAAATAAACTCTTATGGTTGGAGGGCTTAAGGATTATCGACCCAAGGAGCTGTCCCAACTCCTGTCCTATGGAGGCGGTTAATCCTATAATGTCGTGAGTACCCCACATTATCCTTCTACTATATTGGCTCTCTCCTAACACGTTTGCACAGACTATACTCTTGCCTTCTTCTGGAAAATATCTAATGCTCGTGGTAGTGTTGTTAATGGTATTCTGCAGAAAAACAACATACTTTAATTCAAATCTCAATTCCTAAGTTAAATGGATTATTTGTTTCCCGGGCGGTGGGAGGGGGACCTTGTTGTTGGTTTACCACTATTGTCTGTTTCATTCGGATGAAAGTGTCATTTCCTATCTTTCTATTCTTTAATTTAAAGGATACTCCAGATTCATTATTAATAATTGTGGATTCAAAAATCTTCCTTTAAACGTTTTTATTTTTGAAATTGCCAGATTCGAATCGATTTAAATAGTTCGCTTGGGAACAGAAGACTTCCGCCTTCTCTCTTGCCCGTAACGAACTGGCGCAATAAGATTCCTGTTGACGACCTTGGTATGTGCCTTGCTTGTTTAGGAGTTTGACTCATTTCGCGAATCCTACAAGGGCGTCTCAGTTGCTTTCTGCTTGGTAGACCGTAGAGTTTGATAGTGAAAAGCTTGTGTGAGAACAAGGCTGCTTTTAAATCCTCTCTCACTGTGATTATAATATTATTATAATATATATATTATATTATCTCATTATAATATATATTATATATATAATATATATATATATATTAATATATATATATATATATATATATTATATATATATATACTATATCAAACTACATTGGGGATTGTTGAAGTTGATCCTTTACCTAAGCTGAATTAATAAAATATGGTGAATCACTTTATCAGACCACCGACCACCCAATTATATTTATATATATAGTATATAATATATATATATATATATATATATATATATATTATATTATATATTATATATATATATTTATTATATATATATATTATATATATATATATATTATTTATATATATTACATACTTAAAAAAATGAATTAGTTTGATATTGCATTACTTCCGATAGTACTTTATAATTATCAATTTACAGAGTATAAAACCTTTTTATATTTAGTAAAGGATTCAAACTCCACAATTGAAGCGAAAAGCTAAAACATTTATAAGGTATGGCATTTGTAAAGGGCCTATAAGAGGTATGTTTAAAATGTGAATGTTCTTTTCAGTATATCATTGATGTGTATCCTTCTATATATAATTACATTATGTAATTATAAATCAAAAACATTGATCTCTATTTATGTATTTAGATGGAATCTAATGGCCAGCAGGTAAAGTATGTTTTTGATTAGTATTGTTTTTATGTTTATGAATGCTAATCATGCCAACCACATGCTTTTCAAGCAAATATGTATTTCATTAGTAATTATATACTTTGATGACAGTATTAATTTTTAATACGTCTTTTTCTTATCAAGAAGTTTATTATCCCTTAGGTGTTTTTTATATTGGATCTTGTTTTGCGATTTGAGATGTGTGTCTAGTTACAAAGTCCACATTGCGCGAAATTAAAATATGCTAGAAGACGTTGGCTTCACTGCCCTTCTATGACATAGATAGTAAATTAAGGAGTCAAGAAGATCATTACTATATATATATATAATTCCAGATTTGTATATATATATTATATATATATTATATATATATTATATAATAAGTATATATATATCATTTATATATATTATATATATATATATATTATATATATATATATATATATATATATATATATATATATTTATATAGTATATATAATATATATATTATATATATATATATATATATAATTATTAATTATATATTATATTATATTATACTATATAAATGATATATATATATATATGTATATAGTAGTATATATAATAGTATGATGACACGAAATGTTTTTGTTTTTATACACCAAATAATACAATAATACACAAGAAGTCTTTAAATTTCGTTACCAAATCATTGCATCCTTCCATTCAATTCACGTTAGAAATCCTTCCAATATCCCATACCCTTTCATAGTACACTAGTTCAGTTGGCAGCAATTCATCAACATTTACATATCACCTTTACAGAAAACGCTACTTTTATCCCTAAACATATTTCTGTTTTATCTAATTTGGAGGACAATTTATAGAATTGTTTCTCCTTATTTATCTTTGTTCTATTCCTTTCTTTCTCTCTCTCCTTTCCTTTTTATCTCTCTAATATATCCATGTCATTACTCTTAATATTTTTTACACACTTTTTCTTTTATTATATTATCTCGATCTAATTATTGTTATCCTAAGTTCGCATGCAAATGAGTATTATTTTCTTAATATTATTGAATAATTCAGGATGGTTATGACAATATCGATACATTGATTATCCCTATATCTTTATATCTGTCAAGCAATTTTATTCTCTTTTATAACTTTCTCATATCTATATATATATTCTTTATATTCTCTTTATATGTTTTTTTATATCAAATAAACATCTTTCTATATTATATATATTTCATTTTTATTCTAATATAGATTATGTATTTGTTCAAACTATTTGTAGAGAAAGTGATATAGATTATTTTGCGATCTGTGCTTTTAATGTAAGAAGTAGTCCTTTATTTTTATATTTTTATCTTATTATATTATTTCTTTATTATTTCTTACTCTTTATCATTCTGACATTCTTGAAAACTATATTATACAATATATTTATCTGTTTTCTTCTTTTTTTTTCTATATCATATTTTTTTTTTTTATTATTTGTATAGATTTATTTTTTAGATTCCTATTTTATCAAATTATATGATATATATATTTGAAGATCATTTAAAATTTTATACTTTTCTATTTATTCTTCTTGTAAGATAGTAATCTTAATTTATTCTTTTTATAGTTATTGTTCTTTCTTCTAATGTTGCTTTTTAGTGTTTTGTATGTTTTGGTTTGTCTTTCTGTACTTTTTTTATTATTTGTCTCTCTCGTATGTAGACGAATATATTTAAATACAATTTATTTTGGTTATATTTAATATTATTTATTTTTTTTATAATCTGTTTGTATTTTTGTGTCTTTTGTTTTTTTTTAACTAAATTATAATATTTATTTTCTATTTACTTGCGTATTAGTAGTTTTTGAGTCTTTTTCTTATTTTATTTGATATTTGTGATTTTATTGTTATTGATATTATTATGATGTTATTATTTATGTATTGTATTTTATATATGTATTTTGTATATCCCAAATTTTTAATTATATTGTATTTTTATAGTTATTATATGGTGCGTAATATTTAGTGTGTGTGAGAGCGTTTAGTATGTAGTATATATATAAATATGTGTGGTGGTATGGTATGTGATGTTGTGTGTTATATATATTATTTTTTTAATGTATTTAACATCCGTCATCCGCGGAGGCATCCGGCACATTATAAAAAAGACCGCATCGCGCTTTTGCCCTGCGGATCGTTGCCCCGGATGTTTATTGTCGAGATTTGATTAAAGAATTTTTTTTTGAGATTACTATGAAAGAAAATGGAAAAATTTAAATGATGTTTTTATGTCTTATGATTTGTATAAGTTAAAATGCTTGATTTTCTTTCTTTGTCGTGTATTTTTCTTATTTTGAATTCCAACTCCCTGGAATAAGTTAAGTCGTGTCATGGAAAGAATCTTGCTCAAAGAACTTCTTGTTCGTACGCCAGTTCGTATTCCAATCTTTTAATTTGGAAAATGATTTTTGAAGAAGAAGAGATTGAAGGCAATTGAAACAAGAAAAAAATACTACCAAAAAAAATAAACGCCTCTACAGCTCTGTCTCCGATTAATACCATTATTCTTCTTTATAAGCATTTTGGAACATCTTTCAAAGAAAATGAATGACGGTATGCAAAAGAATGAAGACTGTAAATTAAACTAGAGGGATAGAAATACTCTTCTTTGGTTTCCGAAAATAATAAAGACTCTCCATTTCTATTGCAACTTACTTACTTTATATCTTCCCGTTTATGCAAAGTTTTTTTATAGAACAAAGTTAAAATACGTTACTTTGTGTTGCAATAGAAATATAATAATCATTCTCCAGTTTCTGTTTATTAAAGGTAAATATTTCGTCATTTTTTTTTTTTCTCTATTATATATCTGTGTGAAACACCTGGTTTTAATTTTCCTATTCAGGCACAAATCCACAGACCTCAACACAGTAATATATTTTTCATGATCTTTCATGTGAAAATTTATATCTACAGGCCTAAGTAGTTGTAATGTAAAGATAGAAAAAATCCACATCGACTATTACTCATAAATAGATTGTCAGTGTGGTGCATAGTAGAATCTCTTGTGTGTCTTATTGTTTTAATTCATGATATTGAAAATAATCCATACTCAAGATAAAACGTAAGATATCAATATGAGTATTAGATCCAA
>JABUQX010061238.1:5000-7500 GCA_015478945.1 Trachelipus rathkii
TGACAGAACAGCTGGAGAATGCAGACAAAACCTCTCCAGCTAGAAAATCTGCTTGAAGAAGATGATGCACTTAGCCGAACTAAACATAGCCGTTGCATTTCCTACACATTAAACATTTTGGCTACTAAGGATGTTTCAAATGTTCCTCGCTGGTCCTCTGGTGCCAAGGATCCATTTAATAAGATACTTACTAAAGCACAGGAATTGTGGAATCCAAAAACAGAAAACTACAACTGCTGCGAGAATTAAGAAGGAGTTGGGAACAAAACTTAAAACACCAAGTGCTACTCGCTGGAACTCCATATACGATTTTATAAAAGACCTGCTTAAGAACCTTGATGGCCGCATGACACAAATCAACAACATCTGTATGAAGCAAAAGCCTTGTCTTCCAGTATTTAATAAAAGTGATAAGGAGGTAATTGCGGAGTACATCGAAATAATGAGGCCTATTGCTGTTAGGCTTAATATATTGCAGGAAGAGAAGAATGCGTACGCGGGAGTCCTATTTCCTAATCTTTTCCTCCTCAAGGACAAGATCGGGGAAATGCGACGAGAGGTGGAAAAATTTAACTATGCCAAAAACTTAGTCAACTAATTGCTAAAGCAACCAAAGGCAAACAAAGGGAAAGAAAAGGGTTTTGAACCGAGGTTCAGCAGTATCTTTGTTGATTTTGATTAGCTTATGGCAACAACCCTGCATCCTCACTTCAAACTCGGAGTGGTACGTAGGTTAAATGAGGGAAAGTAGCAAGCTGCCAAGACCAGGATACTGGAGGAAATAAAGTGTAATATTGCATCGAATCTTACTTCTCCACATTAAGACACTGAAGGTGATGGGACTGAGTCTGAAAGTGACCCATTTATGGTGAGCTATTTTTATAATTTGGAACAAACTTTAATCATTCTATTTTATTATATATATACTATATCTATATATATATATATATTATATATTATATATATATATATTAATATTATATAAATATATATATAATATATATATATATATATATATATATATATATATATATATATATATATATATATATATATATATATATATATATAGTAATATAATATACTTATTTATATATATATATATATATATATATATATATATATATACTATTATATAATATATATATTATATATATATATAATATACATATATATATATATACGGTATATATATATAATATATGATAATATATATATATATATATATCATTTATACATTACACACACATATATATATATATATATATATATATATATATATATATATATATATATATATATATATATATATATATATAATATATATATATATATTCAATATATTATAATATATTATATCATTTATATTACATATATATTCACAATACACTGACATAATGTTCAAATGAAACTTAAAAAAGATTGAGTTCTTGATACCATTTCTAAATATTTCAGAAACTGAAGGGCTCATATATCCAGCAGACACCTCTGGAGGAGAAGTTGGAACAAATCTTGGATAGCTGGGCTGCAGTAAATGTTCACCACAGTACCCTTCTCACTGGGAACCTGTTTCCGTGTGAATACCAGGAAGTCTGGGTGGACTTGTTTATTAAGTATAATACCCCATTACCCAGCTCAGCGGCCATGGAGAGGTTGTTTAGACAAGGCTCTGAGGTTCAGCAATTTTGAAAAATTTATTTTTGTGAAAGGGAATATGACCCTATTCAGAATGCAAGAGGAGAGCGAGGAGGAAGATCACAGATAATTGAATAAGATTAAAATCTTTCTCATTTTTTGTTATATATATATTTGCATCTTTCAATTAAAATTTAAAAATAATTCTTCTTTAAATACTTGCGCTTTATTTTTTATTTTATTTTTTTTGCGCTCCTAAATTTGTGCTTTTAAAAAAAATTTGATTTGCGGACATGTGCGCTTTGCGCATGCGGACTAATTTTTTTGAAAAATTGTGCGCTTTTGCGCTTGCGGACTAAGTTTTTCCATTTTGCGCTTTTGCGTTTGCGCTCTAAAGTTTAAAATTTGCGCGCCCACCTCTGATATATATATATATATTATATATATATATATATATATATATATATACTATATATATATATAGATATAATAATTGTAATATATATATATATATATATATATATATATATATATATATATATATATATATATATATATATATATATATATATAAATTATATATATATTTTTATTTTTTTAGTCAGTTTTTTAGTTAAGTCATTTTAGTTAAGTTTAGTTAGTTAGTTAGTTAGTTAGTTAGTTAGTTAGTTAGTTAGTTAGTTAGTTAGGTTAGTATTAAACCGTAATACTGTAAAATACCTAACAACTGCTCATTGTTTAAGAATGCAAATAAATCTGTTAACAATATCATTTCTGCCGTTGTAAAATAAAAAACATCGTACATCCCTAAAACTTTGTTATTTATTTTTTTTTATTTTATGTTAGTTTTAATTTATTTTGTACT
>JABUQX010061238.1:12500-69738 GCA_015478945.1 Trachelipus rathkii
AGTTCTCGACGAACCGTTACAAATTTTGCATGTAAACTTAGCCACTTCCTCAAAATGCTTAACTAATAATCAGCATCGCTACACATTCAAGACACTCATACAAGAGTCAATAAAAGACAGTGAATGTGAGTGAGCGATCTTACAAAACCCAGACCAATTAGAAGAGCTACTCGACATATTAATGGAGTACAAAGACGTCAAAGCCCTCGAGAATGATGACGTTTCCGTCTGTTCCCTGAAGAAATTCTCCATAACACTGAAGGAAAACGCTCCAAAGGTATTATATAGGCTGCAGTATCGCTTGCCCCATAAATACCTGACTCAAATTGAATGAATGAGTCAAACCTCGCACAAAAGGGTTACATAAGACTAATAAGTATTCCCCATTCCAGTCCCCTGCTGGTCATTCCGAAGAAGAATTCTGCTACCCCTAGGGTCGTCGCAGAATATATGCATAGAAATGCTCATACAGTCCTCGATCACTTCCCCTTGCCCTGCATAAGTGACATTTTGGCCACTTTAGGGAAAAATCGAATATTTACATCGCTTGACTTATTGGACGCCTACCACTGCCTGGAAATAGACGAAGAAACACAACCCCTACAAGACTTTCGCACACCTTTTGGTCAGTATGCACCAACGAGACTAAACCTCGAACTCTCAAATGCCCCTCCTATCTTTGCTAGCACGATGGAGATGGCTTTTTCCCATCTCCTAGGCGATGCCTGCCGAGTCTTTATGGACGACGTTCTAATACTCTGTGAAACACCTGAGGCACACATGAATAATTTGAAAAAGGTTTTCGAATCCTTTCGCAAAAACAAAATGCGCATCAAGCTTGCCAAATGCAAGTTCCTCAGAAACAGCCTCCTCTTTTTAGGCTTTAAAATTTCTTCTGATTGTATCTCTTCCGACCCAGCTAAACTACAGACATTAGCTACATTCAAACCCCCCACAAATGTAGCTGAGACAAGGTCTTTGCTCGGTTTCCTAAATTATTTTAACCACCTAATACAATCGTATTCATCAATTGCAAAACCTATAATAAAATTGCTGCGCAAAAATGCGGGATTTTTTCGGGTCCAGAGCAGCAGCAGACTTTTCTCACCCTAAAGGACAAGCTACTGCTACAACCTGAGCTGAAATATCCAGACTATTCAAAAGAAGTTTTTCATTAATACGGATGCTTCCACTTTAGGCCTGGGAGCAGTCCTATTTCAACTAAATGACAATGGAAATGAAAAGCCATTAGCATTCATCTCGAGAGCTCTTTCTCAATCTGAAGCGAAAATACAAAACCATAGAGCAGGAAGCTCTCGCAATAGTATTCGCTCTTCAAAAGTTAAAAAAAATACTATCTTTGGTAAACCAATAACAATTATAACGGACAACCAGCCATTGATACATCTCATCAGACACAAACAACTCACAGGTCTGTTGAAACGTTGGAATTTATTTATAACACACTTTAACCCAACAATCATCAACAAGCAGGCCAAGTTGAATATTATTCCAGACTATCTTAGTCACAACCCACCAACATTCTCAAACTCTTTTGCACAAAACACTGTTTTACTCACGGTTTCCATACCTCTCACTAAAGAAAACATCGTAAACGAACAAAAAGTGTGTCCATGACTCAAAACACTTTACGATTTTGCCAAAAATATTATATCTCACAATAAACCTCTGTCTGCACAATACATTATTGCAGATACATATCCACATGTTCTAATCAATGATATATATACATTCTGGTAAATTTCTTATACAAGTCCCTGACACAATGATGCACACTATCATAAAGCATTCATACGCGTCCATTGCTGCAGGACATTGCGGAACGAAAAGAAACGAATTCAGAATTCGAGAGAAAAACATTTTTCCTAAGTTACTCAAACTAACCCATGAATATTGCACCACTTGCCCTTTATGCCAAAGAGTAGAGGGTGAGACTCCCAAAAATGCTACAATCAAAGCTTATCCCATCCCATATGAACCATTTTCCCGCGTGCATTTAGATATACTAGGTCCCCTCCCACAATGTAAAATTACACAGTGTAAATACATTCTTCGCATGAAAGATACACTTACACGTTATGTTTAGCTTGTCCCTTTAAAACAACACACCGCAAAGGACATTCCACAAGCCATCCTAGAAAGAATAATCTGTAGACATTCAACCTCCGAGGTGATCCTTTCTGATCGAGCCCCAGAACTAACTTCCACACTTTTCAAAGAAATATGCGCCAAATGGCATATCAAGACAATTAACATATTCGTAAGACAACCGCTGTCAAACGCCCTTGTTAAAATATTGAACCACAATATAAGCAATTATTTAAGGCACTATATCAACAACAACCATAATGGCTGGGGCCATTATATTCCTTTCACCCAAATCGCTATAAACTCCACTTACAACGTTTAGATTGGCAAATCCCTACACTTTCTTTTGTACACATACAATAAACGTCTTCCCTGTGATCTTCCCAACTACACTTCCCCTTTCACCACCACACAACCTCCCCGTAAAAACATAAACGACTACGTCGATTAGTTGGCCGAAAGAGCTCACTTGATTAAAGATCAAGTCCGAGAACATTTACAGGCTGCAGCAGGAAAACAAATTCTCCGACACCTTCCAAAATCTTCCTTCACACAGATAAAAATGGGCGACTTAGTCCACATCTTGGACGTTAAAATGCCAAAACAATCCCCAAAACATTATTTGAAATGGGCTAGAAGGCAGATAATTAGTCCCACAAAACAAATTGCTACTCCAATGTCTCAACACAAGTAAAACTTTCATTGTGCATAGAGACAACATCAAAATAACAAAAGTAAAAGCCCAAATACAACCTATTACACCCACACATTCCCAAGGCGACCTACCTTCCAGAAAACAAAATTCTCCCAAACAATTACAGCACTTGACTGTTCCCCAACAACAAAAACCCCTACCTAACATCCCACACACTATTTACTTACCACAAAACTCATTATTCCCAGCGCAACCCCATGAGCAACCTCAGATTATGCAACCAGCATACCCTACAACACCAATGCATATACCAACTCTCCACAGACAGAATTTACAACGCCGACAACTATTTCCACATGAAGAAACTGGTTCCCCCGAACCCACTTCTCATGCCAATCTAAAACCATCCTCTCCCGATTTCCAAATCTCACCCCCACCACCGAGAATGTCCCTTCTTCAAAGACTTACAAAAACTCCACCACTACCCCCTCGAATTTTCTTTACTAGAATCCCCAAACGCCCACCTCCCCGTGCTCCTTCTCAAGAAGCCGAATCAACCCCTCAATTCACAGTCGCAGCAGAACTCTCACCCCCCCCCCCTGACACAAGGGTAAACGATCCATCTTATTGACCTTCGTTGTCATTTTGAAACCCAAATATACCACATCCAATGAAGTTACGTATCAGAGAACACCCAGCAACTATGATGAGAGGTCAAAGAGAATATCTCTTACCTCCCCAGCAAACAATCCCCTCAGGAAGAGGTCCTCCACCACCAAGACCTCCACCATCTTAAAACAAAACCATACATAGATCTTTTTCTTTGTTTTTTTTCTCCTCTTCTCTTATTGTTTCTCTTTGTTGACTCAGGAACACAACATATTAAAGAAAATATGTGATTAACAATAACATCTTGGAAACAACACCTCAAAGATGTCATTTAAAAGAAACTGTTTGCACAGTTCTAAGAAAATTAAAAATTTGAATTTTAAAAGATAGAGAAACATAAAATTAAACACTAGAAAGATTACTAGGAATTAAGTAAAACTTAAGGAAAACACCATATAAAACAAACAACTACATTGCAGTATTTTTCTTCTCTTCAACCATCTTGCTCAATTCCTGGATCATCATTTCCTTCTCTTCTAAAACTGTAGCTTCTATCTCCTGTCTACAACAACTCCTTTTAACTTCAAATAACCTCTTTATTATTCCTCATGGCTGCAATTTTGTTTCTGAAGGGTATAGTTACAAGTACCACACTCATTCCTCAATACATACAAAAGGGACTTCCCATAATTTAAATCTCCCGGAATACACAAAGGACCCACACGAAATCACCTCTAGCGTTTCTTCCTTTAGGTCTTCATTGCATCTAAAACCCATGTCTATACTACACATTGGGACTCCTCTCTAAAGGATTTAAATCAATCTACACAGACACAACAAATACTTAGCATTCACGCGATTACCCTTTCAGGCTCATCCATACTTTTAGCTCTGACTAGCATCATTACAATTCTAATTACTTACCAAAAGTTTCGAACTCTTCCCGAAAATACGATACCCATTTCAGCGGTATCACTTCCTATGACTCCTCTCCCTACTACATATCCCATCCAATATACTGTAGTACACAGGGTTCCTCAACCAAACCCTAAACCAAACCCTATATTATACCCTAACCTTTAACATGTATACAACGATCCTAACAAACCTGAACAACTTTAACGTTTTTTTATTTTCTTCTCTTTTTATGGGAAACCATACTCTTTGGGAATATAATAAATGCATAATTATATCTCAAAGATCAAATAAAATAGCTAGATATCTCCAGTTATTTATATTTTCATTACATTTTCTGTAAACATAAAATGATCCATTATTTACCCTATTAACCTTTTCTTTTTTTTCAAATCTTAGAACATTTAATTAAATTTTTTTTGAAAATTCAAAGTCCTTTTTTTATCTAGCAAACAAAGCTTTGTTTTCTCAAAGTTTTCTCATTTTAATTAATTTTCTTAAACCTAAATCTTATCTGCCCACTTAACCCCCTATATTGCCCCTTCCCTCACTGTCATCTTCTTATATAATGCAACTGCAACTGGTCCATAAACACTTATTTGCCAGCTTCTTAGAAAGCCACTTCTCTCTCTTTTGGTAATTATATACGATTAGTTTTTTTTAATTTTGTATGAAATAACAGTGCCGGAAAAAGTTATAATTATTATTATTATTATTATTATTATTATTATTATTATTATTATTATTATTATTATTATTATTATTATTATTATTATTATTATTATTATTATTATTATTATTATTATTATTATTATTATTATTATTATTATTATTATTATATTATTATTATTATTATTATTATTATTATTATTATTATTATTATTATTATTATTATTATTATTATTATTATTATTATTATTATTATTATTATTATTATTTCGATGAAAAATAAAAAAAAAACTTGCATCATCTTCAAATACATCTATTATCATGGATATCAAGTGTACCTGCAAAACACTCAAATATTCAAAAACATTCAAGCATTCATTCATTTCATTAAATTTCACATTGATGTTTGGCTTAAGTTTTTTAATAAAAAGAGTTGAAATTATCGAATAGGAACGAAATTACCAAACTTGAAATAATAATTTTAAAACAACTAGCAATGGTTCAACTGTAGGAGGGGATTTGTGATCCGTCGTCTAATGCTCCCATATTTTTACTGGGTTTATACCTGTGTTGCATAATTCGGGTACTTAAAAAGTTGTAACTTCTTAAAATCACATAAGAGGACATTACATCCTACTTCTTGCAATTAATTGATACACAACATAACTTCTGTAATCCTCCGAACAATGACCACGAGTACTAAAATATGAGGACACTCGTCTCGGTGTGTAGTAGCTTCTAATATTTACACTTTTCTTTGACTTAACCTGTTCCTTTACAATTATGTTTAAATTTTGCTCTTCTCTAGAAAAGTTTACAATTTAAAAAATTTTAAAATAAAAAAGTTATCTTGCTTTCCATGTCAAGTGAATTTTTTATTTGAACGTAAAATTGTATCATTTATAGTGCTTTTAATACCATTTTCTATTTTAATTTGAGGGTAACCTTATTAATTAAGTTTGTTTGTTATTCTTTGTTAAAGAGTTCCCACGCTGAAGTTATTTTTTTTATAAGCTCTGGAATTGGGTTTTAATAATTGATAGTTTATATATTTCGGGGTATATTAGAATCATAATTTGTTTATAAACCTTTATCTGTACTTTTAACACTTACCTCTCTTCAAACTCTCACCGTTTTTAAAACCAAAGTAGACATCTAGGAATGCCAATTTTTTATCTTTAACATCTGTCATAAGTGAAGTTTAGACGGACAGCTTGTTTAGTTCTTCTATGAAATTTTTTAAGGGATTTGAATTTCCAAATATGACAAAAGTGTTTCAACGTATCTTAAATTAATTTTTTCGGATTAAATGTGTTATTTTCATTCATAATTTTGGTTTTCAATATGAGACATGTAAGAAAACGGCAAACGTTTTTGTCCCGAATGTGGAGATCCCATCGAAAACACCTATTTGTGTGGTAGAAAGGTTCGTAGTAAAATTAAAGGGGGTTTCTGTAGTACAGATACTAGGAGCTTTTTTAAATCAGTTTTCTTTCATATATTAGGTGGTGGTTTATCTCTGTTTTCATAAACTTCTTTAAGTATAATGTCTATTGTTTCTTTAACTGAAACGTTAGTGAAAAGAGTTTCAACATCGAGAAATACTGTATAATCAGAATGGAGGAATTCTGTTTCATTAACATGCAAGAGAAATTCATCGGTAGATTTTACTATAAATATATTATTATATATATTATTTACTATTATTATTATTATTATTTATTATTATTATATATTATTATTATTATTATTTTTTATTATTCATTATTATTATTATTATTATATTATTATTATTATTATTATATTATTATTATTATTATATATTATTATTCAAGGGATATTTAGAAAAGCTGTGAGATTATTATTATTATTATATTATTATTATTATATTATTATTATTATTATATATTATTATTATTTTATTATTATATTTATTATCATTAATAATATTATTATTATTAATATTAAATTAATATTATTCAAAGGATATTCGTGAAAAGTTGTGAGATTATTATTATTATTATTATTATTATTATTATTATTATTTATTATATATTATTATGTATTATTATTATTATTATTATTATTATTATTATTTATTATTTATGATATCCGTGTGAGTCCAACCTAATATCTGGCTATCTATAGTATTATTTACTTTGCAAAAAATATAACAAAGTAAAGAAAATAAAGATGAAAACAATGATATTATTCTTTGTTTTCTTAATGTAAAATAAAACGAGATGAGATTAAGAACAGATATTAAAACAGGATCAATAGCATAAAGAAAAATTCATGTTAAAATATTATATTTTATTATTATTTTGGATTATTATTGGTTAATTATTATTATTTATATTATTATTATTGATTATTATTATTATTATTATTATTATTATTATTATTATTATTATTAATATGATTATGTATTATGTGTTTAATACTCGATATAATATTGTGAATTATTATATTATTAATTATTCTTAATTATTATTATATTATATTATTTCATTATTATTATTAAATCCAGTGAACTCATATAGTTATTATTATTATTATTATATATTATTATTATATGTCATGTAAATCCTCTATTCTTCCTTTTAAGCGTTTACTCTATTATACACTACCTGTATATATTTAATTGAAGGTGGTTTCCCCAGTGTATCTCATTGAAAGTTTTGAGACTTATTATTATATTATTGATTACTCACTCTTATATCTGATTGTGATTATTATTTCACTTATGATACTTAACTCCATTTCTCTCCAAGAGCTTTGGCTTGAGTGGACTTGATGATTATTCTCTTGTTGGGGTTATTATTGGGTTATTCCGATGATTATTATTATTTTAATATTATATATGTAATTTAAGTTATTATAAATAATATTATTTTCAAAAAAATAATATAATTCATGTGTAAAATAATATACACAGTATTTTGTTATAGAATTATTATTATTATTATTATTTTATTACTATATGTATTGATTATTATATTTTCAATTATAATTATTTATTATTGATTATTCTATTTTCGATTAATTTATTACTATTATTATTATTTATATTTGAAAGATTCTATATAGCTATTTAAACTTAAGGAATATAAAAATTAAAATAATAGTATTTATTTTTAAACTATTTATAGTTTTATTATTAAATTTATTCATCCTTATTTAATCAAAATTTGGATGTCTTTTCTAAATGTTTTCCTCTTCATTATTCAATGAATTTAGATTAATAATAAGAATTTGCAAAGCGCTCAATTATTATTAATATTAATATAATTATTATTATTATTTATTTATGAGTTACAGTATATGAGTTTTATATTAAGTTCTATTACTACTACTACTACTAACTAACACTGCAACAAGTTATTATTAAATGAACTCCTTAAATGTAGTCTCTATTATTATTTACTATTTTATTATGAGATATTTTATTTTTTATGATTATTTTATTTATTATATTTATTATTATTATTTTAGATTGTGATTAATTAAATGTAATTTAGTATTATTATCTATCCTAATATATATAAATTATTTATTGTAATTATGGGGGCCAGGCCTTTGAGGACTCAGCATTAGGGATGAGAAAGCCGGGTGCTTTAAAAACTACGTTGAAGCATAGCTTTCTTTTTGGGGACGTGGATGGCCTAGTGGATATTGAGCATCCGGTTGTTGTTAAAACTCAGCAACGCGGAGTCCAACGTTCGAATCCCGCTGACGAAGAGTAAGAATCATTCTTGGTGAAACTGCATTATTCAATTTTATATGAATTAGAACAGTTATCATATGATAGTTCTTAACATGCATTATACGTCAGCGGGTATTGTCCGAACGTTGGACTCCGCGATTTCTGAGTTAAACAAACAAACGGATGCTCTATCCACATAGGTCCATCACGGTCCCCAAAAAAGAAAGGCGCTTCAAACTTAGTGATGTTTAAAGCCATCATTATGACATATTTTTACTATTTCATATTAAGTGATTAATTTTAGTCATTAGCTGTATACCTTTGGGGTATTATTATTATTATTATTATTATTATTATTCATTATTATTTATTATTATTATTAATTATTATTATTTTATTTTATTTTATATTTCTTATTATTATTATTATTATTATTTATTATATATATTATTATTATTATTTATTATTATATATTATTATTATTACTATTTTATTATATATTTATTATTATTTACTCCCATTATTATTATTATTTATATATTATTATATCACTATTTCATAAAATAATTATATGATAAATATACCATTATAAGTAATATAATTTATTAACTTATTAGTATTTAAACTGTCATAAATCTCTTGTGGAATCTATTATATATTAATTTATTATTATTAATTCATTATAATGATTTATTATATTATCTATTTACCCCTTATTATCCCTCAAATTTTAGGTGAGTTATGATTTTAACATTAATAAAATATTTAGCACTAGACCAAATATAGTCCACTCTGTGACCAGGACGGGGGCACTATGATAAATCATTGGCCTGGATTAATTAGAAATTACTAGCTTGACTATATATTGAATTTGTAATGAATCGTTTTAAATTTTGTTTATTTTATAATCCTTGCGTTTCCAATATGCGCATTAGTATTCTTTCTTTTTCTTCTCTTAATCTTATCATTATATGTGAGAAGATTATCTTATTTGAATAATGTTATTAGTTAATTATCTATTTATTATTATATTTTAATTATTTTATTATTATTATATTATTATTATTATTATCATATCGCATTATTATTTACTATTAAATTATTATTATTATATATTTATATTATAATTATTATTGGACTTATAGATATTATTATTAATTATTAGTGGGGACTTGCCCTTTATTATTTACTCTATATATTTAATTATTATATTAGTATTATATTATTAATAATTTATTTATTCTATAACAAAATCATTATGTAATATTAGTTAAATGAATGCAGACTGTTAAGATTTTGGGACGAAATTCCTCTATGAATAATAAGACCCATAATACTGAATATATCTCTCCAGGATTTATTAAAATTCAATTAATATACCAACTTGATATATAAAGCAATTTATGACTTATGTTTGCCCCTTTCTTAACGTAAGAGCAGCTATTCGATAAACATGTGGACGAAAGATTTTCTTAAATTATTTAGGCGTAATCAATAATATTAATCCCTCGATGCTGTCTGAAGATCCACCAGTCAGCGATAACTTCTTCTTAAAATGTACTACAATAACGCTCCTAATGCGTTGATTTTTTATACACTTCCAGGGATAATAAGGGGTACCATATTGTTAGACCGGGAAATAAAAGAGGAGGGGAATCTCTCTTTACTTAAAAATGATATTTGCGATAACACAAAAGTAGAATTCTTCTCAATAGTGTCGACGATCCACTCTACCCTATGTGAGAGGCCCAAGACTCCACCTATGAACAGGTTTTCGCTGTTGTGAATAAATCAGTTTAATATGATAATAGTGGGCTTTAAAAGAAAAAAAAAAACCGGGGGGGAACCCCCCGCCCCAAATACCGACCCCCAAAGGCGTCGAAAAAGGAATTCATAAAAATCTCTCGAAGGTATATAATGCAGAACATTATTGGCGCGTAATACAAAAGGTAATTAATTGCTGGTGTTTCAACCAGGGTGATTTAGGTAATAATTAGTTCCTCTTCTGGGAGAGATGCTTATCAAATGAATATATAAGATGTCAGAATGGTGACACTATGATTAATTACATAATGCTCCGTACCAAACCAGGTTCACCTTTTAATGCATCTATATATAGTAGAGCAAGATATCCGAACGTGTTACTCGGACCATATATGTGAGCAACTATGAAGAGATTGATATCAAATCATAAATGTTTTGTTAATCAAGGAAAGATTATTTGCGGCATCACCTCTGATGTCTTGGTTAGGAGAATTCCGTATCGATAAAATCGAGCAAACTCTTTACCACTATTAAAAATACTCCCAGAGCGTAAGGATGGACTCGAAAAACTCTCGGCGAAATTTACGCAAAATAAAAATAATGAGGTTAAGATTTCCGTTAAATAATCATACATACACCCACATGACGCTGAGAGTAGTCAGTACTAGCTAGGATTTGAGCGTGCGTGTTTTAAGACATCCTACACACGATGCTTAATCATGTTTCTCCCATCCATCTCCATATAAACAACCCATAGCATTAGGCCACAAAAGGATTAAGAATCCTGTGAGATTGAGGCACCTAGAACCTATATAAAACTAACTTTATTTTAAAAAAGAGGCATAAAACTCATAATAGTAATAGTTATAAGGAACTAGTCGTTCATACCTTTTCAATATAATAATAGACCATAATAAACAGAGTGAGAACAATTAAAAATCGTTGTGAGAATAAGCAAAGTAGGTGAGAAATATTATACAAATAAACCTTTAGTTGTCCTAAGATATGATGATATACAAAAACTATCAATGGGCGTTTATAACATAATTTAGTTCATATACACAATAATATTAATCAAAAACAAATGTTCTATACAAATAAAGCGAAATAAAAATAGAGGAGAAATAATTAAAGGACTAATAGAGTAAATTGAGTAAGGAGGAACACGCTCCCCACATAGCAAATAGGAGACATCTGTTGTAGCATTGTGTATAGACCGCGAACACCTCGTGCCAGGTTTAGGCAGGCCGCACCAGTACAAATACTCCGCAAGATTTGGAAACCTTCAGATACGGAGCTCTTGCCTAGTGTTAGACTTCTCGCTTGCTCTTTATCAAAATATGAATTTGTTTGCATATCCAATGAAGTTGCGAACACACGAGTGATCAACATGAGATACTTAAAAAATTGAATGAAGATAGTGGCGATCTTTTTTACCATTTCTCTCAACTCTCCACATTACAAAACTAATGTGGCCAGAACCTCACACTATGTAACATCTTCCTTTTAAAACCGACACTCATCTATTAGAGCATCTCTTCACACTAGAAGGGAATTTTTCCCAGAATTTTCAAAACAGTCTCACGTGTCACTCCTGTGCATAAAAAATGTGATAAAAAATGATCCCACAAACTATAGACCGATCTCAATATCACATACTCTTCAAGATTATTTGAAAAAAAATATGTACTGTTAATATGCGCGCATTTACTTAATTAATAATTGACTTAATTATTGAAAAATATCGTTCTAACTATGACTTCAATTTGGCTTTAGCAGAAATAAATAGATGATCTACAACTGAGGCCCATGTATAAATGAATATGACGGAGAGATAAAATAATATGAAACTTATTAGAACAACATACAACTCATCTATGCTCGCTTATTTTATTGGACTCTTTCAAAAGCATTTGATTACACAATAGAATCTCCATCTCTGTAGATTCCGATTATTCCCTGCTGTGAGAATCATAGTGGTAATATTAAAATGGGGGATTCAGGGAAAATACACTACAATGGTTAAAACATATCTAGAAGGAAGATCACAGTATATCAAATTGGGTGAATTATGCTCGGAATAAACTGCAAATAAATTGTGTGTTCCACAAGGATCTATACTGCTCCAATTACTTACTCTGTATAGCGAAGAATCTAACTAACTGACATATTTAACTCACAACGAGCGTGCGTGTGTTCGATGGTCGCTTTTTGCCGATGAGACGATATTCTATTAAGAAATAAGTGATAAAGACCAAAAACATTCCTTACCAGAGAAAACGATAGACACATTAAGTAAGATTGCAACATGGATTGATTACGATTGCAACAAACTTACACTAAATGTACAAAAAAAACTTCATACATTTCTTATTAGGCATAATAAGAACTATAACTGTATAATAGAATATTCACATTAGAAAATTAAACAAATTGAATTGTAATATTTAACGCGGACAAATAATGCAAAAAATACTTGGATGGGAGTACAGGTCAAACTAGTGATATGTAAGAGAACCTTAAGCCATTGGAAACTAGAACAATATATTGTAGGACAGTTAGTCAAATAAACTGTAGAAATACATGTTTGAGTCCACCATTTTATTCGTCAAACGTACCAAGAAGATTATAGCACAAATAAATTTAATGGCTCCCTCAAGCCCTAGGATAATATCTGAAAAAGATAGTATATAATGCTCATGTGATCCACTTTTTACTTTATTGTGCTCCAGCTATACGGCTATGTTATTTCTACAACCGAGCTTATAACTATGCAAAGTAACGTTTTATACGACTCCATAAGCGCTGCTAGAAGCTTCTATGATCAACAACACTTTTATTTAAAAAACTTTAAAATTCTGCAGCTCGAAGATCTGTTAAAGTATCCCTTTTAAAAGAGCAGCATAAGATCATACGGGATAAAGCCTGTGGATCTTAAAATTAACTAATTATCAAAATATATCTCAAACCGGAAAGTATAGTAATTTAGTCTAGTGCGAAAATGTTCACATATCAACCCCCCTTTTAGTTAGTAAAGAAAAGGCTAGACAACCTATGCTAACTATAAATTTAGCCTCAGAAAACTATATTAACGGGAAAATTACCGCATAATTAAGATTAAAATGATAGTGAATCTCCTTAATTATTAGCAATTTACAAGTTTAAAAGCTGAAAAAAAAAATCGTTTTATTTTTTAATTTGACTAAATATTATTATATTTGATTATTAATATTATTATTATTATTATTTATTTTATTATTATTATTTATTATTATTATTATTATTATATTATATTATTATTATTCTTATTACTTATTTAAATTTAAAATACTAAATATTTTAATTAATTTATATCTTTTTTTTGATTATTTTATTATTTTTTATTTTGCGAGTTTATTAAATTATTTATAATGTAATTAATCAAATTATTTTATTATTATAGTAGTAATACTAATGTTCATATTGATTATATTTATTATATTATTATTATTATTATTATTATTATTATTATTTATTATTATTATTATTATTATTATTATTATTATATTATTATTTTTGATTGACTGATCTATAATTAAAATTGTAATTGTGATTGTATTTATACTTTGTTTTTAATTTACATTAAAAAGGGTTTTGTTAAAAGGCTTTTATTTCTAATTCAATTATTATTATTTATTATTATTATTATATTATTATTTTATGTATTATTTATTATTATTATTATATATTAGTATTACTTCATTATTATTATTTTATTATTAATTATATTATTATTATTATTATTCACTTGTTATATTATTATTATTATTTACCATTATTACGCATAATAATATTAAATTATATTGTATTAGTTTATCATTATTAATTTAATGTTTATTATATTTATTGTTATTATTATTAATATTATTTATTATTATTATTATCTATATTATTATATTATTATTATTATTATTATTATTATTATTATTATTATTATTATTATTATTATTATTATTATTATTATTATTATTATTATTATTATTATTATTATCACACTTTTAGACATGTGGAATATATTAGTTCCGAATTGATTGACTTTGACGCGTTAATATTTACCAGTTTTTACAGATAAATGCATATAAAGTTCTAAAGATGGCCATACTTCGGCAAATAGTTTTTTTGCTCAGCTGTAAACATAGGTTCATATAGGTTTAGTTTATTATTAAATCAACGTCGTAGTTATTAATACTCTAGATTATGTTCTCCACTCAACTAATCTCATTGAGTTATTTATTTATATCTATTATTATAAATTATATTATTATTGACCTTATTCATCTAAATATTATTATTTTGATCACATTTATTCATATTTTAGTATCAAACCTAAGGGTTTGATTATTATATGAGCTCACCTCTCACTCATTAATATTATTATTCACTTAGTGATAGTTATTTATTATTTTTAATTTATATTATTATTATGTTATTAATTATATTATTTTTATTATTATTATTATTATTATTATTAATATTTAAATTTTTTTGGCTTTATAATTATTATTTGTTAAAAAAGTTTACAATTCGATTCCATTGAAGCATTTATTCCTTAATATCTTTTCTCTATTTCTGTTAAACCAAATAAATATTTAATGAAATTCTTCTTGCACTTATGGATTCTCATTATTATTATTATTATTATATTATTTTAAGATTAGTTATTATTATTATTATTATTATTATATTAATTATTATTAATTATTATTATTATTACTCAGGATATTCCAATCTTTTTATCTTTTCTATATTTTATTATATTAAAATTTATATTATATTGTATTATTTATTTATTATTATTATTCTTATTTTTTGCTTTCATTCTCATTCATTCTTTTTAATTATCATTCATTTATTAGTTATTACTGTTGATTTATTCTTATTCATTCTCATTCATTATTATTATTCTTATTTATTTTCATTTTATTATTAAATTATTAATTATATTAAATTATAATTATTAGTGTCACTCAATTGTCTGTGATCTATCATTTATTATTTAAATTGTCACACATAATTATGAGTTATGATAAAAAAACTCTACATTAGTTTACTATCCAAATGGGATTTAGCTCACTTGGTATTAATATCATTATGCTAATTTTATTATTATTTTATTAATCATTATTATTATTTTATTATTATTATTATATTATTATTATTATTATTATTATTTTTTTTTATTATCTATTATTGTTATTATTTATTATATTATTTTGTTTATTCATTATTATTGATTATTTATTATTATTATTAATTATTATAATATTATCTATTATTATTATTATAATTGTAATGTAATTGTAACTATAATGTTGGATAAAGGGAAAAAAATTGTAATTGTAATTGTAATTGTAATGGTAATTGTACAATTCGTACACTTTGGTGGTAATATGTAGAATTGTAGTTGTGAATTAATTCTAATATAATAGTTAAATTAAGGCACTTTATTAATGCTTGATTTTTATTATTATTACTTTAAGTATTATTATTTTATATTATTATTATTATATTATTTATTAATTATTATTATTTATTATTTATTATTATGTTATTATTATTATTATTATATTATTATTATTTATTATTATTATTATTTATTATCATTATATTATGTATTATTATTTATTATATTATTATTACTATACTTATTATTAGTATCCGATTAATTATTATTTTTATTATTATATATTCATCAATTATTATTTTATTCTTACTATTATTATCCTACTTTTTATTATTTATTATTATTATTCTTCTTTTATTATCTTTATTTATATTATTTTGTTAGAGATATTTTGTAATCTTGGGGTTGTATTCTTGGGGGTCTACGTAGACGCAGTTAATCTTAGTTATGTGATGTCATTTTCACATTACGTAGTATTGTGTCTATAAGACTAAGGAAACAAGTCTCACTAGTCGTACTACCACTAGATCGGGGGACTAGGTCACATATACGTTCTACAGTATTATTTTATTTAAATGGGTTAATCGATGATGTAATATATCTCTATGTATGTGCGCCTCACACTCCACCTCTATAATGACGTTATTGTACCAATAAATATACAAGTTATTTAAAATTGTATCTAATTGAGATTAGGGACGAGCATCTCAGTTTATGTTATTGCTCAAAATTTAGGGAACACTGTCATAAAAAGGACATGCGTGTGAAGCGAGATGAGTGAATGATCATATCATTTAAGTAGTGTTAATTTGTTATTTGTATTTCTTATTATGGCGTCATTAGAGCACACTAACAGCATGATGTCTGGGAAGAGATTAATGCTCAGAGATTCTCCCTATTATTCAATGATATTAGTGTATGTGGAATAAATATAGTCTATCACAGCTGCCTAAATTTTATAGCTTCCTTAGATGAAATTGTTGTCACCTCATATTATTAAGCAATTATGGTCTACCTCACTCTTCTATATATAATAGAGACATTAGAAATAACTATATAGAAAGCACTGTGGGTCATCTTGTCTAATAATTATTATTATGTTTCATTTTCTGATTTGAAATAATTGAAATTATAGTAAATTAATTAGTATATATATAAATCTATTATTATTCCACTCTATATATTGTATAATTCAATATCTGAATAATTCCATTAATAATTAATATTATATTATATAACCTATAATGTGTGGCTTATATAATAATCTAAGATATTCTGGCATTATTATAGCTATTCTCTATATGATACTCCTTTTGTTTTATATTTCTCAGTGTTTCATACTCTTCATATTATATATAATTATTGATTATGTATTATTATATTATATAATATATTTATATTATTATTATTATATATTTATACATTTAATATTATTATTTAATTATTATTATTATTGATTTATTATTATTAGTAATTATAATATTAATGTTTATTTAATTATATTTAATTATATATTATTTAATATATATAGTTATTTATTATGAATATATATTATATATTAATTTATCTATTTTTTATAATATATATTAATCTATTTTTATATTGATTTATTATTATTTATTTATATATTTATTTTTATTTTATTATATTATTATTAATTAAATTATTATTTAATTTATTAATTATTATATTATTATTATATTAATTTAATTATATATTATTATTATTATTTATATAAGGTGGATAACATTAGTCTAATATAATTATAGTTGATATAGATTATAATATTATTTTAAGCACGAGTCTCTTGACTGTTTTTTATGAGAAAGTGTCACCCGATATAGCTATTATTTAATAAATTACATGTTTTAATTATTATATATACTTTTAAATAAATAATATCTATCGCTATAAATCTGTGCTGACTAATTTTCTTGAGTGATTGAATGTGTCATCTCTCATCGAGTTACAGCTTTAATGTATATAATTTTTATAGATTATATAAGAACTCATGTCTAATTATGTCATGTCTTAGTATTAAGTACCCAGTATTTAACAATGTCTATTATAATAATATAGGACAATATATAGTAATTTTAGCTGTAATTCACTCGTTCAGTCAAGTAAGTGCTTATGGTGGTATCATATCATATTGTTACTTGTACCTTCTCTTAGTCAACCAATAATACAATTAAAATCATTCGAATATTATATATTTATAATTATATAGATATATATTGAGTTTCATGTATCCTCATTAATGTATTTTTCACACCTCATGTTTGCTTCATATGTTATTTATTATATAGAACAATATTTTCGTCCTATAATAGCCTATAGCTGGATTCCCCTTCTTTGTGTGGGACATTCGTCTCCTCGCAGCTTCAGACACTAAAATATAAAAACCAGATTGGCATGTATGGAAATACCTCTTCCAGATTAAGCGCCCGCCATTTCCACGAACTGCATAAAATGTACACTCTCTGTGTTCTAAACCCATCATATACAATAATAAATATGTGTAATAATACTTAGAAGCTATCTGACAACTAACATATACTTCTAAGACTAAAATTCTATGCTACTATTCATTATCACTTGTGAAAGCCAAATAAATATCTATAACCTTACTACACTTTTGCTTATTTAACGTGATTTCACCTATCTTCTAGCCATATATCTAATGTGTTCTTTTATACTAAATAAGGGTGCTTAAAATTATGTAGACATATATTCAAATTTATGTTGCATACTATAACATATCTATTTTATATCAGATATCAACTATTTAATCAATAAATATAATACATATATATATATATTATCGTGATACATATATCTGGTATATTTAAATTATGTACAATTTTGATATCTCCTCAAAATTGCTCATGGATAAATAGAAAGTGATTACAAATTTGTGTGTAGAGCCATAGTACTCGTAACTGGTTAATCTTTCGTCAGGAATAGTAGACAGAAACTGTGACACCAGTTGTTATACGCGCCAATGATTCGCAAGTCATACTGCATGTTTAGAAGACAATGTAGAGACAATATTAATCAATATAAAATTATTCAACATTCGATAACGAAATATAGTATATATATGTTTCTCTCTCAGTTTTCTCATAATTTTTTTCTCTCCTCTCCCTAATAGACTGATCACAAACTCACCCTCACAATCTCATATAATAATAGAGAAATCGAGAAGAAAATACTATATAGATATTGAAGCAAATAACATAATAATGAAAATTACTTTTCACAATCAATCCAAATTCATTCAAATAAAAAATCATGTGCTTTATATGTCTTATAAAATATCACAATATAGCAAGAGAATAGAGGTCAAGAAGTATAATGAAATTAATTATATTAGATAGAATGTCATTTATAGTGCTGTGCACCAAACTCGTGAATTGAGGCTCAAAATTATTTATTCTGCAAAGAAAACTTTTTTATAGGATGTAGTATCCATCAATAAAAACAAGCTAGAGGGTTTCGAAAATAAAATGAAATTCTAACTTCTAAAAAGGAATTAAAAAAAAGAAATTGAAAAGTGCACACATATCTATAGTGCACTCTCAATAGCATTACGATATGGAAGAATACGTAAATCTTTCCATAAAAGCTCTAGATTATTGTATTGAAAAAAACTTCTTTTATATGGATGTAGTAGTCCATTCTCAATAAATTAGTATGTATTAACTGCTTCCTATCATATGCATTGACTCTTCAGTCTTCATCAACTCTCTAACTATGAGTTATAACTATATTTACTTCCTACTTTATTGAGCACATTACATATTATACTTCTTATTTAATGGACTGTATCCTAAATATAACTCACTCACATAAACCTCAGCTTCAAACTTATATATTTGTATTCTACAGATTTGTTCATGATGTTATCACTTGTATTATACATTATCAATAAGTGGACTTTTACTTTGCTGAGTGAGATGGCTCTTAAATATATATTTAATCCTTTATATAAAGGACGGCTCTCAATTTCATTATTGCTAAGTTACTCAATATCAAAACTATCTGATTAATGCTTTAAGATATGAGGTAAAGTATACGCTAAAGCTCAATTGTCTTTAAAAAATACTTTTCGGGAAACTTAGGTTGAATATCAACACTAATATTCATTTTCAACCACAAACCATACAATGGCTATATAGGCTATAATAATCTACCTTAAATATATTTTGATAATTAGTATGTTATTAGCATTTTTTTTTTTCGATTATACATAAGTGAAGCAGAAATAAATAGATACTATTTGAGGGGACTTGGGGATTCTACATGAGTATATACATCCAGCATTAGGAATAAATAATTCTCATAAAGTTAATAAATAATATAAGATTTCTCAGCATATTATACTATTTAACCGAATATATAATAATCTTGTGCTTGTAACCTATCTTGATCCATGTCAATAATCCAGCTATTTATAATAATTTACTTATTCCTTTAGTGAAGTATCCTGGGAAGCAGACTATGGTATTTTCATCAAAATCTTTAACATGGAAATAGGTAATAATAGAAGATGTGTAAGATAAATATAATAAAAGGACAAAAAACCGTCAGAGGATAAGTCTGCAGAAGAAATGCTCTCTCTGTCATTAGAGGATAAAAGGGTGTAATGAAACAGGTTCGCCGACCTACTTTTAATCATATCATCAATTTTTGTGCAGATTTGGAGTACTCTAGCAAGTGAAATCCGGAATGATGTGCATCAAATCGGAGACACCGATAAAACTACCCCACATCGCAAATTTTATCATATGGAACTATTTGTATTCTTGATAAGATAACAATTAATTGAGATATGAGAAATAATAGAAAAAGAGACTTTAACACATCTTTCATTTAAGGAAGCATTCGTAGTCTCTAAGCAGTAGTTCACCAGACGAACTGGAAATGGACATTTCTCAACCTCTCAGTTAAATAAAGATACGCAAGTGCCAAGAAGCCTCTAGTTTCGTACATCTCTCCCCTAAATATAAGAGATATCTTACATGGTCTCTTTGGCTTTATCCAATTCCTTCGATATCCTCTCTCACTTACTCTCTAGCTCCTCTTATTATGCTTTGTGCAAATGTCACGAGGAAATAAAGATCATTAACATTTTAAATATTTTTAAGATCTGTTAGGGATCAGTATGTTTTAGATCAATATATTAGGTAAAAGTCAATGTCGTGGCATAATATTTATAATAAAGACTGAAATAGTTATATGTTAGGCCTAGACTATTATCGTATCCTACCTAGATGTTGTGTGATACAATGAGAAGGTTAAGATATAGCACGTCTGTTCTCCTCTTCTGTGAAGCCCACTTTTCCAGTATTCGTATTCTCAAACATAAATAAACACTGTTAGTTTGCCTAACCTCAATTTTAAGGATATCATTATATCTTTATTTATTAATATTTAATATATATATTATAATATATAATATATATATTATATATATTAATGTTATATATATATAAAATATATTATATTAATTTATATATATATTATTAATTTATATATATATATATATATTATTATTAATTTATTATATAATATATATATATATATATATATATTATAATATATATATATATATATATATAATATATATATATATAATATTAATATAATATAATTGATGTAATTATTGTCTTTTTATTAAGCTCCGACAGCTTATTGATGTTGTTAGATATAATAATAACTCTTTAGAGTGATCTTCACTCATACTCACAGGATTTATAGATACCCGGGCTACCTCGCTTAGACGGTTATAAATTAGCTATAGTGTGTAATTGTAACCACTATTGACCCACTATGAACTAAAAAAGATATGCAATATTATATAAACCTATGATAATAATATATTCTTGATCTCATGATATGGAATAAGGACCGGCCTATGTCAGGACAAAGATTATCCTCTCAAAGCCCAACGCAATTCTCCGCTCATAACTATTATCATATACTCGTGGGTCATAATTTAGGCTAACACAGCTCCATTGACAGGAGAGCATACTCTTTATTAAACCGTGAATAGTGAGGAATTTTAATATTGTATTAAGTTCAATAATGTTTTTTCTCTATAATATCCGCTCAGCTCAATTTAAGTATCTGTCCTTGATACATTAGGCGGTCCTTAATTCCACTGGCATAGAATCTTACTTTCATAGGTGTTTAATTCGCGCTATTCAATTTTATGATCATACATACGTAGTCAAGTGGGTTCAACAACATACTTGCCTATCCGTGTTTGCGTAAAATGGCTCTACTTGGCTTGAGACTTCTAACCTGGATAAAGCGTGAAAAATCACTCAAGTAATTATATTATTTCTTGATTAACATATTGTAGCTGCCGGTATTATATATAAGCAGTATATATTATATTCACAACAGCTAAAATAAATTACTAACCGGTGTAAGAGTGTTTCTTAATACTCTTATATATATAACTATAGGGTCCTGTGTATAGTCTTATCCCGATATAGTGTGCACGGAGATTAGTGCGCGAGTACTGAGGTATTCTGTCTCTACTATAGGCAATGTCCTATATTATTTACCTCACTTGACAAGGAATCTCTTTCATTAGGTTTAATAGTCTGACGTATATATTTATATTATAGTACTCATCGTAGGTATCAAATGGTCACACACTGCTATTCCTCAGTTCTGCGATAGGCCCTAAGTGTATAACTTATAATTCACTGTGACAAGTGAAGAATCACTCAAAAGTGATAGTTATTTTATGAATTAATATATTATTTAATATATTAATCATATTATTATTAGTAAGTATAGTGAGTGGGAAAAAACTAATCCTCCGCTAAACTTAAAAGTAGCTACAGTAATTGCGCTCACATAATAATAATCTGGCACTATACTAATCCGATATATTTATTTTAGTATCATTTTTGGTACTTTTTACTTATATAATTTTACTGAATTATTAAATTTTTTTAGATAAATTTCTGCCTATCATTTTATACTGATTAATAATATAGTACAGAATTTATGTGAGATACTCATTAGTTTCCCTCGCACTCTCCAACCTAATCATTAAATTGAACTTTTTAGCCATTTTTGGCACCTTGTCCTCACGAGAATTCTTTTATTCTCGTCCACTGAATCTATCTCAGTGTAATATGTTCATATTTTACTCTAAAAATCTAGGATACAGAAAGAGTACACCAAAATAGAGATAAAGATGTGGAGAAGATCTCTCTGAGGAGATATTATACCAACCTGTGATAGACAAGACTCAACGCGTAGCAGCGCGCATCGTAATAAGCCACAGATAGTCAACCACATATTCGGAGGCTATTCGATAATATTGTGGTGTCTCGGCGTGCTCTAATCTTACTCGTTCAAAGTACACTAGTGTTGCTTCGCGCACCATCATTATCATAATTAATAAAGAGATTGTGGACCGATATTAGAATATCTCGCATGTGAAACATAAATGTTGTATTAACGTTCGGTTTGAGAACTCGAACACTTCACTCTCGTTTATATAATGAGCATCAATTTTTTCAGATTTCGTTATGTGTTCCGCCTGAGGATCACTTAAGGGTTGTTACCCCAAAAGGGTAGTGTGTGAGATGCCTACCCTCACAAAGATAGTGCTCTCTATATGCTTCGGTTCCTATAGAGTAGAGATAAGGCTTGTACTTCTAAACTTCGATTATCGGCATAATTACAGCTTTTTTATATGAGAAATCTGCATTATTTCCTTATCCTATCGTTAACCGTCAATCGATTTTATCGTGATTCACGATCATTACCCCTTGTATATATTCTGAATGTTTATATCGTACTTTCTATTACGTGCATCTGGTTGGCATATTTTAAACACTAAATAATATTCTCGAAAAGTGTACAAATTATATTAAAAGTTGTCGCATTAATCTCGTTATAGTTGAGCCATAGGGAGTACCGACACGGTAAGTCGTAGCTAGAAATATTGAATAAATTCCCACGGTAAAAGGGGCCGCACTACCCCTTCCACCCTCGGAATAAGAAAGCGAAGCTTTTCTTACGAAACTAATAAAAATATATAAATAAAATAATATAGAAAAATTATAATAAATATATATAATTATTAATAAGAATAATATTAGAAAGAAATTCAAATGATAAAATAAGTTACAATCTTTCAGTACCTTTAATAGTTTAATTAAATAAAATAAATATAATTTCACTATGTAGGTATATCAAAATAATTCACTTAAAATATTAATATATCAATATATATATTATATCCGTATATGTACCCCTAGCACCGCAAGGTACTGATAACCCTCAGTGAGCTATTCCACTCACCCCCCTTAAGGGGGTGGTGATACTGACAACCTTATATAATTCCTAAAAATTAAATTGATCGTATAGGGCTGAAATTTGGAGGCTGGATAGAGGAGCCGGAGTTGGTGAAAAGTGATTCTGAGTGAGTCGTAATTTGAGATATATATACAACTTTTCAGGTGAATAAGTATTTCAGGGAACCCCCGGAGGGGGGTTACCTCACCGTCCTAGTAAAAAAGAGATAAGAAATGCATGTGATGAGAATGCAAACAGAGGAAGAATAATAAAAAGGGATATGCTACGTGGAAAATGAGGAAGGATGGAGGAAGGAGGAGTTCAGAGAAGGAAAAGTTTGTAGAGAATAGAGGAGACGTGAATAGTTCAGATGGTAGAGTACTCTCGGAGTTGCTCTCGGCACCGGTGCATGGAGCCAGGTTAGCGCGTCGCCTAAGTTATAATATTCGTTATATAATCAATATGTTGTATCTTTTATATTAATATAATATTATATATATGAACCTGTAGATCTCTCGAAATGACGGTTATAGTCCTTAATAGGGGTATGTCTTGAGTGACTCCCCTAACAACGAGTAGGGGTGAGGGTGGTCCCAATCTTAGTAATAAAAAATTGCAGGATGTGACATAAAATCAAGATAGGAAGAAGAAGGAGTGTATAATTGTGAGAGTGAAAGATAGAGTAAGTGGAGATGTTCATATGAGAGATAGGATATAAGAGTCTAGTGAATGTAACGTCACGAGAGTTTATTAAGGTACCTCTGCACTACTCTCACGTGCTAGAGCCGTGCTAGGTGCCGAGTTAGTAAACCATTCGTTTAATATAATTACTCAAAATTAAGCAATACACACTTTCTGTTATTCTAAACATTAGTTACAATGTCGTCAATTGTCAATTGCATCTATTTCAATGATAAACCCGTTTCTAAATGTTGCTCATAACGACTGACATTTATATTTTTCAAATTCATTTTTCTTTTTATTAATACAGGAAAAAATAATTAATGTTTGCTTTGTTTATTTACAACGTAAAATGTTAACTGAACATTATTTATTTATATTTTACTTTTACATAAACTTTCTGTGAGGCTAATGGTTATTTACACTTACAATTTTTTTTATTTAATTTAACACTTTTTTTATCTATTTATACTATCGTTTTTTTAATCAAGATATATATATTTACATTTATACTTGTGTAGTTTAATTTTTTTTTTATTTACTATGTTTATTAAATTTATTTTTGTAAATACGTTATTTATACGTAGTTTTTTTTATATTTACACTTTGTGTTAATTTTTTTATTTTTAAATTTTTATTCATTGAAAGCAGTTTCATAACCTTTTTTATTTTATAAATTTTAATCTAATACATTTACACATTGTGTTTAATCATTTCTTTTATTTTAATAATTTTTTAATAAATGTTTTGATATTTCATATTAGTAAATATTAGTTAATTCTATTCCCAAAATTTTTATTTTGTTTTTGTGTTCTTTTATTTGCACTTATATTTAATAAAATTTATTCTTTTTAGTTCATAACTCTTAAAAAAATTTGCATTTTACCTACCCTAAAGCAAGTCTAATGTTTCCCCATTAAGTAATACAGTTAATTCTTTTCACAATATCAATCATCTATTGATCTATTGCTCTAATGATCTATTGATTCATATTTGATCTATTGATCTATTGATTCTAATCAATAATTATATGTTTATAACTATTATATAATATCACTATTACACTTATTTATTTTGTTTTGTTTTACTTTATCTAAACATCACTTGTTTATTTACTAAAAATATTATTTTTTTCTATTATTAGTGATACCCTTCTAAAGATTTGGCCTTTATTACTAAAATCCACTTGTGTTTCGTAAAAGAGCTAAATCAAACACCCACTTGTTCCTCCTTCACCATTCTAATTTTTCTTTAATAACCCTCATGCCTCAACTCTTCACTCGTGTGCATGTGATACGAAGATACTGACCTCTTATATTATAAGTATATCTTATTTTAGAAATAAAAATAGCATGTTAAATCCTTTCGACTGGCAATTTACCAGTTGGTTAGATTAAAATGTCGCGTTATTTGTTGTTGATTATTGTTTGCAGTTTGTATTGACTTGATTGTTGTGTTGTTGTTTGTGTTCGTTGGTCTCGTCTTGTTGCTTTGTTGTTATATAAATATATATCAAACGTATCTAAAGTTAATATCTCTTCTTTTCTATTCTTTCTCTTAAACCTAACTGCTATAAATATAGTTTCCATTATTTGTATTATTAATAATCTAATAAAAATATAAATATAATCTCATCCTAGTACCTATAATTGAATCATTACTAGCTAATTCCATAACCATGGATATAACTCTAAAAATTAAAGTTTATCTAATATATATATATATACTTACCAGCAGTAGAATATAGTTCAATATATATCATTAGACAATTCTCTCAATTTTACTATATATTACCACAAACCGCTACAATATAATATATATTATTATTTAATATTATTTATTATATTATTTAATTATTATTATTATATATATTGTAATTAATTATTTATAATTTATATTTATTATTTATTATTAATTATATATTTATTTATTATATTATATTATTCAATTATTATTATTATTAATTTTTAATTATTATTATATTTATTATTATTATATTAATTATATTAATTTATTATATAATTTATTAATTCATTAATTATTATATTATTATATATCATATTTTTCTCACATTAATAATACTATTTCTCAAATAAAAAGCGTTTGCAAAGTGAATATACATGTAGAGTGATTCGTAATTGACTCAGTCCTATTGACATGTCTTGCTTCCTATCGAGTATCTTTTATCAATCTGTTTATATTTAGTAGTGATAATTTTTGTCCATTCCCCTATCCCAATTGATTAATTACAATACCGCAAGTTTTTCTAATCACATATCAGTATACACCGACCAGTTTTTTAGTGTAAAACGATCTCCCTATAATCTATAGGACATAACAATTATCAGGAGAAGCTTCTACACCTATGTTAGTCTCTATCATTCTTCTAATGTGAGCTTCTACGCTCCACGATTGTGTAAATTCCATGTGAATGATATAACTCCATTTAATCTATCTTTATATATATATATACTCCCGATATAATAATTGAAAAATAACGGCTACTTTCGTATGATTCACTTTATATTTTTATTACGTCCGCCTTAACTAAATACGTGTATTATAACCTTAACCTGATGACGCTAGTTATATTTACTTTCATTATTGATAAATATAAAGGATGAATATTATTATTATATTTATTGTCATTTTAACTTATAAATTTTTAATATTATATGTATATGCTTATTTATATATTATACGTATTATATATTATTTAAATAGTAAATATGACTCCTCTATTAATGCGTTATCTCTCTCTGTGGAAATGAAAATACGAAATTGTCAAAGTGTTAATTGATTTTAATATAGTTAATTATTTTATTACTCAAAATGATTCGCCGTTGAAGAATCATTTCTAATAGTTATATGTTCATACTGTTTAGCACGTTAAAAAACGTCTTTATAAATAGGGATATAGGTTGATAATGTGAGTATTACCGTCATAAGCATAGAGTGTAATTATAATCTAGCAAATTATTATATTCACATTAATTTCTAGAAAATGTCATAATTAATAAAAACAATTTTTGAATATATTAAATAGTTAATATAGAAGTGCTCAGTATAGAAGTGAATGTAATAATTATCAAAATCTTGATTCCAAAATTATTAACTTACTACTGTAACTAACTGTTCTTTTTTGTCATCCATTTTAATTTATTTTATTCATTACTAAGGTGCGGCTATAGTTATGAACATAACAAAAAACCTAGAACATGCCATACACACACGCACATCATATCGACACTAATGACACACACAACACAACATCATGATCAGCAATAATACTACCTACACTCAATACAAATACATTAACACACAATTAAAAGTGAGTAAGCTTTCACTTTAATTGGTATCCTCTGAATTGTATGTTTTAGGTTACTTGATCTCTTCTTAGGCTCCACTTTAATTGGTTTCTTCTAAGGTTCAACATTAGTCTTATTTGAAAAATGGGCAACAAAAGAAACTGCACATCAGTAGAGTTGATGAAGATACTAAATACTTATTGATAATTTTATTTAAACATAATTAGTAGTAGGTTTAGGTCCAAGACGTGTACCTAGCATCATACCAGAGGCTCCGATTTGAGTCAATAACTCACTAGTGAGTATATAATTATTGTGGATTGGTATGTGAAGGGTCTTCATATTAAATTCCGTATCGTAAGAGTGCCTACTTTCGACTCGATTCAACTACTTAAGACACTCAATTCTCAGTTTCTGTTAATATATACTTATTATATTATTTATTAAAAAACTTAGTGATATGTGTTATTTAGTACCCCTCCTCGAATGGTAACAGCTTTCAATCGTGTTTTACGGATTGTGCTGCAACCTCATTGAACTATACATATCATTCGATATATTGTAATATTAATGAGATATAGCGAACTAGCATATCGAGGAGTACCTCATTGAGTGTAAATATAAGCAAGCACTGAGTTATACATCACGTATGTAGTCTATATCCATTTAAAATATTCGAGCTGCATCCTTTGTAAACTGTTTCAAAGGGAAAATATCTTTATATATTAAGAACAATCATTTTCCTTTTTATACTATATTTTTCTCCTAGATCACATGCGTGAGTCGCCAATTAGACTCCTCGATAGATTCTTTATATTTTTTAGTAAATACTGTGAGGCAAAATCAGAGAATTATTATCCTAATATTGCATACTGTGTTTTAGACATGTTTGGTGAGTCATGTATTTATGCTATTTTTTTCTCTTTACTATATACTGTATTTGCAAATCATTTTAGTAGTAATTATAAAATAAGTTTGTTGAAAAGTGTGGTAAAGAATTACTTTGATGATTTTTAAGAAAACCGGCAATTATTAAATACTTGTGAAATACATAGTAGGTATACCGATAAGTATAATAATCATACACTATTACTCATGCTCATTAATTATTGCCATCATTTTTATGATATATAATCAAAAAGATAAAATACTATACTTTAAAGATGCAAAAGTATTATATATTTGATTCAGTTTCTTAAGAAAATTATTCGATTTAAAATAACTTAAAAATATTATTAAATTAATATTAACTTAAATAATAATAAATATAAACAAATATATATATTATATAGTATATAATTAAATATATATATATAAATCTCATTTAAAAATAGCCATATTTATTTTCTGGTCAATATTTAATATATTCAATAAAATAATTAAATCATTATTAATTAAGAATAAAAAGGATAAATATAAATTTTATATAGGCATATGCCTTAAAAAAAGTGATATATCTTTTCCAGGAATATTTATATAGTGTACTGTAATTTATAGCCATACTCACTAATTTGATATAGAGTATAAAAAGTACTAATCTCATTCTAGTATATAGCCTCTATTATTCGAACATAAATTCTCTCGATTAATAAAATATGGATATATTGTTATGTATGTAGTACTTTGGATAATATATAATTTAATATATGTAATAATTAATTACACTAATATTAAATATCAATATATGATTTACTAGACATTAAATATACTCGGCTCAAAGCTCGTCTAGAGCGAGCAAAACAATTGTACCTTATATCTCTCGATAAAAACTACTACGATAGCTACTCTATGATGTAAAAGATAATAATACATTATTGTGGTGAATCCTTCGCAGGCTCTAAGTCAATCTATGAGTTAGATCTAATGGCTTAATAAGAGAGTGGGGAAGACCACTATAACGGACATAACGCATTTCTCTGTAGAGAAACTTAAAAAGTCAATGGAACGTCATACATATGAAGTAAAGGTTATTGACGAAAATTTTCCATGACCAAGAGATCTTGAAGGCGCTCATTTCGAAAATGGTTGTCGTGGAAGTTGTGATTGTTAATTACAAGATTAGACTACGATAGGTTTACGCATGAGGGTTGAAATCAATTCACGGTTTGCGATGATCAGTCACCTGACTGGAAATTATTATGTTAACATCAGTTACAGGGATATATAGACATATTGGGTGTGAAAGAAGATGATGAGAGCTTTGGAAGGGTCATTCCGTCCGGGCTGACAAGGCATCCTTTGCCAAATTTCAAAGTAGTAGCTACTGTTTCATTGATAGCTAAAGAAAAGGTAATGAATGTACAAACATTTCATTCGAGTACAAATCTTTAGTTTCAAAACATCGTTACATGTAAAGTTCATCTAGAGAAAGGAAGTGTGTAGGTTGTGCTTTCAAAGCTGTTGTTCTGTTTAGGAAAATAAACTCGTGAATGTGTAGAGGTAAAACATATTCACTCGTATACACAATTGAGAAAGAGGCAGAAGCATTTAGCTAAAAAATGTGTATGCAATTTACAATTTCTTTCATGTAATAACTTTGAAAAATCGAGGAATATCGAAAAAATGCGCGTAGCGTCGATTTGTCCTGAAGGTAATGGATAAAAACACTTATATAATCCATCTAACGAGAACAGAAATTACCCTTTATACATATAGGCCATGATGGAGTAAATCATTACTATGCAATAACAGAAGATAAGTTAAAGTTATGTTTTGAGAATTCCAAAAAACACAGGGCGTATATGAACTGTATCTTTTTGCACTTATTGCTATACTTTCAACAGTAATAAATATCGCCTAAATTAACTGTGTGAACATTATGGATGTAGAAAGTGCCTAGACGATAAGTGTAGAGGTTCATTCAGCCACGATGGTATATCCATGAATGTCGGGAATGTAATCGTGAATTTTATTATTGCATTCTGTTTTAAAAAACATCAGGTTATAATACGTGCAAGAAAATTAAGATTTGTACACTTTGTGTCTTGAACAAATAGAGGCTGATCGTAAAGGTAGTTTCAAACACGATTGCACAAAAGCCTTGTGTACATTATGTAAAGAAAAAATACGTTTTCCAAAGAAGACGAATATCAATATGTTACATGAAGAAAAGAAAGAATAAGGAAGAAGGATGATAAGAAAGGATTACTGATTCGGGGTTCATACAGTGTTACTATATATCGAGGACATACCCGGGAAAGTAAAGGTTCATGATGATAAAGGAGAAGAATAAGTTAGAATTGAGTTCCTTATTTACTGGTATGCCAGATGATATGCAGAAATTGCACAGATAAGAAGGTGAAACAAGTTGCTCACCATTGCGGTTTCCAAGACAAGAACATTTAAGATTAGGAGACTTGAAGAGGACCTGTAGGAAATTTCATTGATTTTCTAATGGACTTTCAAGTAAAATACCTAAATCGAAAGTAAGGTTGTTGCTGCACATAATCGGCGGAAAAATTTGATCACCAGTTGTATACGCTGCATTATTTGACCACCAAGTTCGAATCTTCAGCAGTAAGTTCCTATAAAAAGTAGGCAATAAAATCTATTTCAATGCGGTCGAAGGAAATATAGTCTTCAGGGGATACATTATTATTTACACAATGTGCTTTGAAAAGCTTGCCTAAATGCCTGGGTGTCTGTGAAAAAGGACAATTCCAAGGTTTTCTTTCCCTATACATTTTAAATGAAGATTACCTTGAATTATAAAGGGCTTATTCCTGATAAGAAATTCTTTGAATAGAAAAAATGTCAACAGATGAAAAGCTAGAATTTGGAGAGTATAAAAAGGATAAGTTTATAGTAAAGAATACAATATTTTTGAGAATGTGAAAGTATTGTGTCAAGATGTTAATATAACTAAGAAAATGTTTTTGAGGAAAGTTAGAGGTAGTGTAACAATATATAAGAAAATAATTGATAATACATAAGAAAATTGAGTTGGCTTTTTATGGGGGATACGAAGCATCGAGCCGAGACAAGGTGATTGCGTGAGTCTTTATGTGATATTTTATCCACTATTAAATAAATTGTGTTTTAATGCCCCGAGGAAAAAATTACTATTTACTATTGATGTCAGATGAGTAAATCCTCTAAGCACTTCACTCTACGAAGCAATTCTCTCGTTGTGCAATGCTTATTTCTCCAAGGGAAAAATGAGGACCTAGTGAAGTGAAGGCGCTCTCAGAGCCCAGTCGGGGAGCACACGCCGGGTACCGGGACGTGTGTTGTCCAAGATCCTCCATAGTGTAAAGAGGAAGGCGGTGGCTTATGCACTGAGCGACCCCTCTGCTGTGAGGATCTACAATAGATCAACACAGTAAAAGAGCGTGCGTGTTTCCGGAGACTCACTCCTCTCGGTAGGGGTGTGGTTGAGCATTGGGTCCCAAACCCTGGATCGTTATTACCCTCGGGTAATCAAAGAGAACACTGATAGGATGCACACACCTTCAGACTGCGTTGCCGTAATTCTCGAGTCGTTGCTCAGGCAATCTCACATGAAACCAAAGATATAGATACGCACTTTAATAGAGCCTGATTTTCTAGTTTAATAAAGATAATGAGATAATAGAGCAAAAATATGTTAACATGAGGAGAGAAATGCAGTACTATAATATGATATTGTTATTCAGAGAATCCATGGTCTATCATTCGCTACTACAATAAAGATATCTCTCTATAAACTCAGGCTTTCTACTCAATTAAATTACAACTTATATATAATCAATGTAACAGATAATTCTTTTTTTAAGCAACATTGTTATTCTTTAGTTAACAACAGAGTCATACATAAAAAATCAATTTCATTGTTTGAGGATGCCGCAAACTTGGTAACACCAGTTTTGCGTCACGCCAATGTATTCCTATTTTCCCGGTAATAGCTGTATGTAGTTTTTCGATATAATGTTAATGTGGCTATTTTAGAGGCTTGACAACTATACTCTATATATATTACTCACTAATATACAATATCATATATATTAATATATATAACTATTATGTAATATATACATAGATAATATATATTACATAAACTATAAGTTATATATATATTATCTGTATTATATATTAATTATATTATATTATATATATATATATAATAGAATATACTATATATATATATATATTACTCAATATATAGATATATAAATATATATACATGTCACTTTTATCCGTTATGTATCACGACAGAAGCGAATGAAAAATACCTTAGTATATATACTACTATATTTATATTATGTTATTATATTACATATATTATATAATACTATATATTATATATCTACTACTATTAGTATATATATATATATATATTTATTATATAATACAATCTACTCAATAATACTAAGAAATAAAATAATATATATACGACTTGGATATCTGTGATATCGATATATATTTACGATATATCGAATATCCGAAGTCAGAAAGAAACTTAAGTTTTACCATAAATATATAATAGATAGAATATAATAATATAATATAACTATCAAGTAACATTACTGATATAATATTGGAATTTATCCATTCTATAAACTATATAATAAAAATGATAATAATTTTGTAACAATCACAATTGGATATATATAATATAATAAAACGATATATTATTCATCTTATATATATATTTATATTATATATATACTATATATATATATATATATTATATATATATATTATATATATATTAATTTATATGATATATTCCATATTAGAAAAAAATCGTATGTACTAAATGTGTGTATATTCTGTATTTATATATTTGTATTACTATATTTAATGAATATATCTATATTCTTATCTTATATATATATATCTACTATACTTACTCATATACTATGTCTCATCGTATGAATATATATATATTATTATAAACGGTCCATAAATTAATATAATATAATAATACTCATTATATAAATTAATTATATCCTATAACCTATATATATATTCATGTTGTAATATAAATGTTATGTTAATAATAATTAAATTGTAGTATCTGTAAATATTTCATAATATAGTAATGAATTACATTGTATATACTATATATATATATATATATATACAATATATATATAATTAGATATATATATAGTAAAAAAAAACTATATTTATTATATATATATATATATATTTGAATATATGAGTATATATGATATTATATTATATATTATGTATTATTATATATATATATAATATAATTTAATCATTTTTTTTCCACATCTCACATTTTGAAAATTATAAAAATAATATATTTATAATAAAATCTATCCATTGTCTGTCCACACTGATTGGCATTTAAAAGCAGAGCGCTAATTTTATTCCCCTGTTATGAGTCATTACCTTTATCAGAACTAATAACTCTTCTTCATCCTGATAAATATAGATTCGTATCTATGAGAATTTGGATTGGCTAAAACGAGTGATCTATTAAATAAGTGTATAATGTTTAGTAATTTCTGAAAAGCAGAAAGTCTAAATTGAAAATAAATTTGAATAATTATAGATGATAGAGTTTTAAAAAAAAATTAATTTTAAAAGAAACAATAACGTTGTAAAATTATACTGTAAAGTGCTAATTAGATTGCAAATTTTCTGTACAGTAAAGGACATCATTAGATGCTGAACCAACGCAAGGACTGGGACTTCATTATTATAATTCTAATTCATTGGCAAATGGAACACTGCGTTACCACTTTCATCTCATAAGCAAAGTCACCTGAGAATTTTGTAGCAATCTTTTCTTTACTCAATAGAATTAAGTAAAAAGCATTTCTCAATCATCTTAATATCCCGAATGGAGGCTGAGCAAATGGGGACAAAAATGGGAGACTAAATTTACATTTCAAAAATGAAAACAAAATTTCTCTAACCTTTTTTCCATTAAGGAAGAAAACTTTTCGCTTACTTGATTTCTTTCCTTCTTCTTGCTTTAATTTTTTCCTAATTCTGAGGTAGAATCAAATGTGAGTTTTTAGAAAAAAAAAAAAAACATGAAAAAAAAAATAATTTGATTCCCACTAAAATAAATTCAAAAAGTTACAAACAACCAGGAAAGTCAAATTCAGTATCGCTACTTAAAAAGAATATTTATATACCCTATTAAAACACACAAAGGTGTAAAGACACTAGAAAACACACATGCAGGTAATACATATAAAATAACATGAAAAAATTTCGTAAATGTGTCTATAAGGAAAGTTGCTGAATAAAAAGCACATTTAAAGGGTTTCGCAAAAGACGAGACGAAGAAAAAGAAAAAAAAACTAAAAAACGTTTTTTAACCTCCAATAACTAAACAAACATTTCGTTTTCCAAATTTTTTAAAATCGTTAGAGCAAAATGAAAAAAAATGTAGTTTAGTAAATGTTATTTAAATTTGTTTTATTACAACTATTATATTTTATCTAATTAAATTACATCTAATCTCTTAAAGTCAACCATCTTTTAACTTTTCCAGACCCTGTGACCAACACAGATGTTCATATCTATTTTTATCTGTTTCTACACACGTCCTTAAATCTATTATTTCCAGCCACTGACTCGAAAATTTATATATACCCATAAACACACACACACACACACACACACACACACATAGCACTAATATTATATATATATATATAATATATATATATATATATATATATATATATATATATATACTCATTATATATATTATATATATGATATACTATATATATATATAGGTTCCATTGATACATGTAGAATGACACATTCAAATCTTATTTTCCATTTTGATCTTGCGGACTGTCCTTCTTGCCAACAAAAAATAATTTTTTTTATGGTAAACTGATGAAATATTATTATATGACCACTCAACACACATAATCAACCATCAATACATATAACACTAATAGTACTGATGGAAAAACATAATAATACCTAAAAATATATATATATATACTAAGTATATATATATATCTCACTGTAATATATTATTTTTTAAGGTAGTACTAGTACTATATACCCTTATATATACTTCATTTATAAGTGATCCTTCACGTAGTTACCCCTTTAAGAAAAATTAACCAACCCAACCGTAACCTTATATGTATAATAATATTATATGATAATGTTTATACATTTTTTTAAATGCCATTGATTTTTTATAAAAGAATACTTTTCTTTAACTACAAATTAATGAGGAGTATAATGTCAAGGAGAAATTTTAGTGAGAAAGCTTTGGAAAAAATAAATATCGAATGTTTCATATGAATTTCTAATAAACTCAATTAGACCTTGGGGTATAATTGTACAATAAAAATTAGTTTTCCTTTTTTTTTAACAGATGAAGAATTACCCGCAACCTATGACCGCAGAGATGCAGAATCGGGGTTTCTCGGTTCTCCCGTGGACGACGAGCCGAGACGTTGTTCGTCACCGCCCCTATCTGGTCTCCCCGGCACGGTCGCGCCCGAAGCCCCTAAAAAATTAATTTTTCATGAAAGCCTGTTAAAATGTTTAATAAATATAACTAAATATACATTTCACCACCAATTTTTATCTCTGAATTCCATTCAATACCGTAACTATGCATATTGCGAGAGCTGTGACGAACAAAAATATTGCCCTTGTAACTAATAAACAGCTGTTTTAGAACTAATTACCTAACTCAATTTTGCCACTAATATACAAACTGGTGATAATTCGGGTATTTAATTGTAAAATAATCATAATGTAACGGCTCTCTTACGCGACAATGGAAAATAAACAATATTAAAAGATACCAATTTCCTCAATCTATAATTATATTATCTAGTATAGTACATTTCTGTATCCAAATAACTACTTTTTGTTAGATTCTAAAATTATACTTGTTAGTACATTAATTAATATATAGACAATATAATGACAATTCAAAAAGCAAACAAATTGATCTTATCAGATATTACGCGTTCTCTAAAATGTACACAGAGACGTTTCTCCATCGAATATAAAACAATGCTAATAGAAATTCATATACGTGACGAGTTAAACAATCCTATTTGATTTGTTTTTTAATGAAGATTACGTAACAATGGTTCCGAACTTTGGTGCTCCCTAATACAATAAAAAAGTATACTAATTACTGAGCTCCCACATGCAGAGATTTTAAGACCATAAATGTGTTCACGTCATATGTTAAAATTCATATCTAACTATAATCCATAGAAGTCACTATATTACTCGTATATTATACCTCAATAACACTATTTAAGACTTATTATTATGAGTCAGATTCACCTATATATGTTAATTCTGTCTTCGCAATTACCCATATATGAGTTATATATTTATATATATTTATCATATATTATCAACTATAATGAAAATATTTTTCAATAATTAAATATTTAATTTCAGCCTTAAATATATATATATGTATATAGGTAATAAAGTAATTATTATTATTTTTATTACTTTAATATATATATTATAATATAATATATATAATATATATATATTATATATATATATTTAATATATTATATATATATATATATATATTAATATATATATATATAATTTATATATATATATATATATATATATTTATTTATTAATATATATCTTAATATATAATATATATATATTTATCCTATTTCCAGTCATATGCAAAATTACTAACATCTAATTATCTACCTATCTCCATTGGATGAATTTCAAACACATTTACATCAAAATCGAAATAAAATTGTGAGAGTTCAAATTTAAACTACAGCATAGTTAATAAACAGCGTCACACTTTTAAAATATTAAAAATAAAAAAGTTTATCAATAATTCTATATGTAAAGAATACTGTAAATACTCTAAATCATATATAACCTTACTAACCGTGATATCATAATACTCATATCTTAATCGTAATTTATTTTTCCTAATAAATTTAATAATAATTCAATATTCACTTATTGCATTGTCATGTAAAAAACCCAGCTCTGTGCTGCACCATGTGTGCTTCCCTACATTTGTTTCGAATACCTAAGTGGTTTTAAATAAAAAGTTTGACTTAAGCTTAATAAATTTCTCTCTGGTCAATATATGGTTAAAAAATGATAAGTGGTAGAAATTCTTTTCGATATGGGAGAAGGGAAAACAAATTTTGATATAAATACATTTTAGTTTTCATTGATCTTCTGAAATTAATACGTATTTCGAAATTTAATTTAAATAAAGGCTTGTCCAAAAGACTTATCATCTATCAAAGAATTCTTGGTCATGTGAGTGTTTTTATATGGTAAATTTAAAATACGCACATTTACTGTTCGATTAAGATCCAGCATGGCATTTTACTCAACCTCATTTTTCCCGTAACAGAAATAAATAGCGTTTATAGTGTTTTTATATATATCGACACATGCTAAGTGAAATGCGGGTATTTTGGCCAGGTAGCTATTTAAAATGATTTTTGTTGTGAATTGTAGTGATTTCATATGCTGATTAAAGAAGGTATGTCGTTTGCAGCTTAAAAATCAGGCTTCATCACTTTAAACTGTTTCAAATGTTTGAGTTATGTTTGATACAAACGCATGAAATCTGCTTTGAAAATCCTTAATATTTATTACATCTTTTCTGTGAGGGAGATGTTTTAATATGAAACCTCTGTACTTTTTTACTGTTTTTTTTAAATATTTGAAAGAGACCTGAATTGAAGAAAATGACTTAGTACATTTGAAGCATTTTGGGTTTTGGAAACTTTTTTTTTAGTTATGTTAAGATAGTCGCAATAGTTTTTATTTTTTTTTCGAATTAGTGCAATACGGTTCTTAGTTTTGAAATAGTAACTGGTTTTATATTTTTTCCCTTCGTCTTTTTAACTTTTTTTTTTTAAGTGTTTATTTTTTTATTTTTATTTTGAAAGGTTTTTTTCAACACACTTAACGTATTTGGTCGTATTATTTTAATTTTATACACATTTATAGTTTTTTTTAAATGTTTTGAATATTGTAAAATTTTTTTTATTCCCGTAAATTTGTTTAGGGTGTGGTGGAAATGCGTGTTGTTTTTTAAAACTTTCCTAGATTTTTTTTCAGTTTAAATATTTAATTTGCAAAAAGTTTTTTAGAGCAAATTTTTAAATCATTTTTAAAATTTTATTAAGTTGAGTAAAAACTTATTTTTTTTTAATCATGATTTTTATCTTCCGTTTTTTGTCTGTCTGTTTTTTGTCTGTTTGTTTTTGTTTGTTGTGGGCGTGTGGTGTGCGTGTGTGTATGCAAAGAGTTTGCACAGTAACGCGGGGCTTTCTATCGACTTTAATCACATCCCGCAGCGCTTTAGCTCTCTAAGACTGCTGCCCCTGCATACCGGCCGGAAAATAACCACCACTCTAATTTAACCACTAACGCTTTGAATCTTGGTCTGAGAGCACAGATAGCTAAGAATTCATACTCTAACTCGTTTAATTAATGTATCTAACTAAACCTTATTTCATAATTTCCGTTAAAAGGGTGGAGTATGTGCCTATAGTAAACTATAAAAGCTTTGTAACACGTCTCGATAATCTTCGAATCTCCCTACCTTTCCGATCTGTTCTGTGGGCTTTAAATCTTTCTTCCCTTCTATTACAATAATCTTGTGGCTTCTGCTACTGTTTTGCTAACAGAACAGATTTTCATTTCACAAATTTTTTGAATATCTTACTAACTTCTCACGAGAATTTTGGTTAATAATCTTCTCATCCAAAATACCTGAGGTCCTCTAATTAGGGGATTTCAATGGTACACAACACTGAATGGTTTTTGGGGTCCTCTCATACTGATTTAGGTGGGGAAAAACCGTATATATATATATTAGCATTCTCAACGAATCTGGGAGCAGACTAAATTAAAGACCCACAACACAATTCGCGTCATTGCGCCACCATTCTTGAAACACACTTGACCCTATTGTTCCCAACTTTATAAGTCTTCCTTCTCTTAATAAATACACCACCTTACGGCTCCTAATTGTAAAATCGACCAGCAACCTATATATCTCCTTAAATTTTTCAATAACTTTTTCTTCTCCAACAGCTCCCAATCATGCCACTACTCGTTTTTTCATGGGCAAACTTGGAAGTGGGCCCGATTTTGGGGGGCCCCTTGCCAATTGGCCTTCTACGGCAACTATAATTGGGAATGGACTGCTTTGGGTCCCTCTGGTGGGACGCTTTCGACTTCTGGCGATAAGTGGGAGCCTGTAATTCCGTTGATGGAAATGAGCAGGTTTCAATTCCTTTCTTCCGACTAAATATTTCTCTCCTCAAAATAATCCATCGGGTTTCAATATTGTGCTTTGTTCTCTGAACCCATTGCAGGCTAATAGAACAGTGCGTATGGAAAAAGTGGATAAAATTCTACGTTCTCTAGCTATCATCCTTGCCATAATTTTTCATTCAAGCTAGAAAAATCGTTGCAAGGGATAAACTCTTTCCGACAGAAGCAAAAGCGGGCCTTTCATCAAACGAAAAGTGCGCTAACTTCCTTGGGTCTCCTACTGACAAAATCTTTCCTGGCCCCTCTTTGCCAAACCATCTCTAACAACCTCTGTAAAACTACTTTTCTTCCTCTTATTCTCTCTGATAGATCTGAATGGTCCTGTTTGCCTAATTCTCCATACTGAAAAAGGGTCAATCTCTTCGGCCTCCTATTTCCCTCCTATAACTGCACCCTGATCCGATTCTGGCATTCTCATCCCTCCTTCTGCGCCTCATCAGGTGTCCCTATGCCCCTTTGCCTAATGATTACAATTTGATCGGTTGGCAAATGTAGCTCCTGAAAAATTCTTAAACGTAAACGTTAAAGGAAGGTGGGGTTTGGCCCGATGGCCAATTCCTCCCGAGTTTTTTTGAAAGGGAGTGTGTGCTTCCGTGCTATCCCCGCCCCTCGTTCAACTATATTCATCTATGTCCTCCAATACTAAACTACTTTTCCTTCAGTGAGTTTGACAGCAACGCACATGTACAACCTAATCCCGAAAAAAGGAAGCCGCTTTCTGATCCCTTCCAAACTATCGCTCCTTCTAGCTCTTAAAACTTTTGTATTCCTATCCCTAAGAAATCTTTGAAACTCCTTCTCACTTCTCCCCTTTGCTTAAAGATCAACTGGGAATCTCATTCACGTTCTTTCGGATCGCCAAGTACGGGCTTTTTTTCGGCGCTCGAAGGTTCTACTTGGCGATACTAACTTTCTATTGCTTAACTGATTCTTATGGTTTTTCCGCTTTAGGAACTAAAGCGGAAGACTTGCGCATTGCTGTAGCGATAAACATATCTAAAGCTTTTGACGGGTAATTGGCAACGGAGTCACCTGCTGCTCCAAGCTTCCGCCTTCCTTTTGGTTTCCCCTTCTATCTTCTTTGCTTTTAACTTTGTCTAAGTTTTTCTTTCCAAATCGCTCAATATCGGCCCTGTTGTTAACGGGCGACTTCTTTTTCCCTTTTCAATGCAATTAAGTGGGTGTTCCCCTCAGGGTTCCTGTCTATCTCCTACTTTATTTCCTACTTTTCATTAATAATGATCTTCTCACTGCACATCTAACTCTATTCACTCATATGCCTTTGACTCGACCCGACCCTTCATTCTTTTAACTCATTTCAATTCTTGGCTCCCTCTTTTACTTTCTAAGAATTGCCCCTCTCGTCTTAATTCTTTTCGATTCCTATCCGTGAAATCCCTGGTATAGAAATTTCCCGGAGTGGGGGGTTTTGTTCAGAAAACCTTAGTTGAAATCCAATTCTTCTTAAAAAACTCCAACTTCTTACAAAATCTCCCTCTCTAAGACACCCTAAACCTTTCTAATCCTCTTCGACGATTCTCCTTCGTCCTCCCTGTATTGACCAATATAAAACATCCCTTGGCCCTTAAACATAAAACAAAAAATGTCCTGAAACCTCAACATCACAACCGATTGCTAGGGCGGCGTCCAAAGAAAATGGGGAGTTCCTGGTTAAGACTGCGAAGACTTTTTTCCTCTTCCAGTTTTTGCTTCCAAGCCTATACAACGGCCTGCATCCCGATCGCCCTTGTTTATGGGAGTAACTGCTCTCAATAATCTGGGGGAAAAAGGGTCTCTGGTTTCACCACGGCTTTTGGATAGGGTCCAGTCAAAGGCCAAAGAGTCACCTCGTTTTCATTTGTTCCATATACTTCCAGTTTTTCTATGAAGGTATCTTTCTTTTCGGGGCGCGATGTTGTTGCTTTAATCTTCTTTTTCTATAGTTACCGCAGTGGCAGGTGCTCGAGGGAGCTTATAACTCGCGTACCTCCACCTTTTAACGTCGGCTCCTCGTAGCAAACTAAAGGGGTGGCTGTGTCTGCAACCAATGAGTTTTTTTGTGGTTTGGATGTAGGTAAACTCCCAGGTTAGTTCGCTGCGGTTGCTTTCCCTATCTTTTCCCCCTGCCAAACATTGATAATCCAATTGGTAATTCTCTTCCATCTTTTTCTGTGTTTTTCCTGCTGAATTTAAATCTCCCACTTCAAAAGCCTGCCGTCTGTAGGTAATTATACTTCAATTTTAGCTTTTAGTTGTTGTATTAAGGCGTGCAACACCCCACTCCTTGAATAGGGCTCCTGCCCGTGAGTGGTGGGGACAGCTGTAAAAAAAAAAATGTCGAAGAACATAATAAACGAAAAACCAAAATAACATTGCGTGATTGGTAGGGAAAGAAAATATGATTCAAATACATTATATTTAGTCGATGGTTCTTGGTGTAATGTCGGAGGTACGAAATTTTTTCCCATTAAGAGAAAAATAAGTCCTGAACAGAAGCTTCTCTCAGATTTCTTTATATCAAAGTTCGAATTTTCATCATCCCAAATTCAATCTCCTTCTCGCATGTCTTCCTCCATGCAATAAAAAATGACCTCGCAATAGTTTTAATCGATAAAACTGCCCTTGGAAAATCAACAGTTCCAAGAAGTATAATCACTTTAAGCTTGAAAGCGAAATCTTCCTGATGTATTGCAAATAAATCTGCCTAAACAAGCTCTCTCTTAGCAACCTGAAATGAAGTTGGAAAGCCTTATTCTTCATAATAAAATAAGTTTTTTTTAGTCATGGCTGATTGGGGGTTTGTTATAAAGTAAACTGAAGCCCTCCTTCACTCATACGAAGGTTTTTAGCTTTTGGGATGGGGTAAATAAGTATGTCTGTCAGATAACATCTTAAGGATGAATTTTTGTAATAGATCAGATTATCATACATTAAATTATTCATAAGAAATAGAATTGTTCTAAAAGTCAAAGAGGAATAAATATTGAGCGTTGATTGTTTTTTAATACCGTCTTAGTACATAAGGGCCTTACTGATTAAACCAAATATGATTTTGTGGCAATAACGATCAGCCTTGTATACTCCAGCCTTCAAGTCCCTAAAAAAAAACAGAACCTATTTTCTATCTTCTCCAGTTTTTTTTAAAAGGCGTAATTTTGAGAAAAAGGCTTTTTTTGAGAATGTCAGAAAAGCACCAACCATATTTGTTTCCATAAACGGAAAAAGAAAAATAAGAATACGCAAAGAGAGAAGCCTATCAATCCACTCCTGAATTAAGACCCTTGGTTCAATGACGGGCAACCACCAACCTTCAAGCTACAATTTGAAGACCGGCCTGATTTTTGTTGTAATTTGAGAAGCTGTTTTAATGACCGGAACGATCGGACGATGAGGAATCCAGATATATTTATTTAAAATCTTAGGAGACCAACTTGTAACAAGTCTCACATGATTTCCTTCCCTCTGCAAAAAATACTACTGCTTGAAAGACCCATCTCTCCCATAGGCGGAAGTGAGGCTTGACTGTCAAGAACGTTTTTTCCTTTAAGCGGATGAAAGAAGCTGGCAAAGTGCCACTTGAAATGAATTAGATGGGACATTTTTCCTATCTAATAATATTTTGGTACTAATGGAAAGTTCTAATAATGGTAACTTGCCGCTCTTTAAATTCTAGTGCCTTCAAATGAAAATTTCCGATGAATAACGTCATCGATAGAACGGCCTTTGGGAAATTCCCCCCCTTGATTTCGCTTTAATTTTGAGCCAAGAGATTCCAATTTTAATAACAGGTGCTCAAGAACCCAAATCCCAGATTCGTAAAATTCTATATGGTATATAAAGAGGATCAAATAATATAGTAGGTGGTTTTGGGTTCTAAAATAAGATTTACAAATGAATGTTGAATTTGGGTGGTTTTCAGCCAACCCGTGATTAGAAGAGACGAGGACAAAGTTTTTTTGTCCTTTTGTCAAATATCGTTTTTAAGTACATCATTCCTAAGGTATCAAATTTCCACTACCGAAAAATGATGATTCTTGAAGACGTGAAGTTAAAAATGAACCCTTACAGGTCCAATAGAAATTGATTTCCCTGGGCCAATGACTCCTAAAAGCTCTGCCGTTTTATAAAAGGGAACAGTAAACTAAATGTTTAAAAAAAGATCTGAGCTACATCAATGGCCCTAAAAGTCCTCCCCCATCAAAATTATTATTATACACTATTAAGGTAGTAGTTTTTTACGCAATTATCAAAATTGAATCTGCTTACGTTTTTGCTTTGGTCCATTCCTAAGAAGGAAAATATTATATGAAAAAAATGGCCCCCCATATAAGGCCCCCTTCACGATCAATAAACTCAACATCCAGCCTCAGGATTCTATAATACATGTTGACATAACAAACATTTAAGTTCATTACAAATCCTATAGAGGTAATTGAGTGGGCTATAATCCAATGATTTAACAGTGTTGTTATAAATACAGGAAAGAGTTTCAAAACTGACCTTCCTAGTTTTTTCCACAGAGTTAAATGTTTGTTAATTGCAAAAATAGGAAGCCGCTTGTGGGATCCAAAGATCTTAGAAGGAACATGCAGTTCTGTTTTTGGAGTTATCTTTCCCTTACATTTCCCCAGGAAAGAGTTGTAAAAATAAATGATTAGAAGAAGGAATTTCCAGTAAATTAATAGCACGAAGGAAGGTTTTGCCTGAATTTGGTGTCCCCGTCAAACATCAGAAATAAGTCCCCTAGAAGATGCATGGAAAAATGTAGTAAACCGGTTTGTTCAAAAGAGCCGGGGTCGCTGCCAAACGAGTTATTACTCCTTCATTATTTTGGCCTTTTGCTCTTAAGAAGGGCAGAGAAGCTTGTTAATGTGAGTCAAAACTGTTTTTTCTACAAAGTCCACTGCCACAACGGGCTTAAACATATTTTTTCAACCAATAACAGCTGCCCAACATAATGGTTTTGAACTGGAAACACTTAGCAAACACAACCAGCTGGTTATAATAAATTGCCTCCTTCTCCTTTTTTTAGGAGTGGTGGGAAGGAACGGTACAAGACAGTTCAATCGAAGAGTGATATTTCCTGACAATTAAAGTTTTTGCCACGTGAGACCGCAAAGCAAAGATAGATGCAGATACAACAACTCATTCCTTCTTGGCGAATTCTATCTGAACCCCTTAAATAGAAGGTTTTTTTCAAAAAATTTCAGTAGATTTGATAGAAGTTGTTATACGAAAAAGGTTTTTTCCTTTGTTGTGAAGACAAAGAGGAAACAAAAGATGAATTTTTTACTAAATCCAGGAGGAACGAAAATTTAGCTTTACGTTTTTTCTCAAAGCTGATTTTCAAAACAATTATTAAATATGAAGAGAAAATTATAATTCAACTCAGATGGATACTCTTCTAAAGTAATGAGTTTTAAGTTTCCAATCGAATAAAATTGGAAGGCTAACTTTAATCGGAACTATAAGATTTGAACTTTATCAATTTTATTACCATGCCCGATGTTTTTTTTCACCATCAAAAAAATCTAAAATCGTAACTTCTTTTAGTTACTGAAGTAGGATCATTACTTCTGAAATGAACAGAGCGAAACATTGTTCCCCTAATTTTTTTTTCCCATCTAAGATAAGAGCCGCGGTCCTATCTATGGAAAACAAGAGAATCTATAATTACAAAGGGCTTTAATCAAAGGTAACAAATCCTTCCAAATATTTCTTTAGCCACAAGAAAAATAATTTTCACATTTATATTGGCCAGGTTTCAACATCTTAATTTTCAGTGGTTTGGGGGGGGGCCCCCCGCCGCCAAAAAAAAAATATAACTTGGAGGTGAGATTAAAGAATTACTGCACATTTTTTTGTTTGCATTGATAATGTCTTTCCTAAAGGCCCAAAATCGTTTCAAAAACCGATAAAAATGAAAGACCTAAAAAGAAAACGATGACCCCTCACCCCGAGAATGTTTTTGCACTTAAAGAGTAAGGTTAAAAAAAATTTTTTAAAAAAAAAAAGCTCTTGTTTGTTTGTTAAAAATTTTTTTAAATGTAATGGAATGAAAGAAATTTGGAGAAAGGGTTTTGAAACTATATTTTTGTAAGGTGGGAGTTGAGGACCCATTGTTAAACTATGCCTATTCCCATTATCTGTAATGTGATTAATGGGAAATTTAATACACAATCTTTCATAAAATATTCTGATCATAACTTAAGGACTCCGCGATGCCCCGTAATATTTCCGCTCAAATATCAGCACATCATGGCTTGAAAATCTCCTCAGCTAAGGAACACATCGCTCCAATGCCTGAGGTAGACCCATTTTAAAGTTCACTTCAACCTCAAAGCAAATTAAGAATAGGCATTTCAATAACAATGATACTTTCCCGCTTGATTAAACCTCTTGCCCTCCTAACTCTTAAGGAGTATATTTCCTTTTACAAAAGTTAAAAAGAATACGCTTTGGTTTTTTTTCTACAGTAAATAAGGCATCTTAGAGTCCCCCACGTAGACCCCTAATGTCAGACCTGAAAATTGGTTTTTCCACTATATAAGCAAATTCAAAGAGTTTCAAGACGCATAGAGCAAAATGTCATCAGAAAGCCATTTTAATCAATAATTTATAATGCAGAATGTGTAAATAAACCAAACCCTCCAAATATATACTAAATAAAACCCTTAATACCGAATAAAAATTTCACCAACCCCTAAGTTATGGGCCTTAACTAACTTTCACCTTTGAAAGGTTAACTAACTAAACTCACTTTTATAAGTAGAAAATGAAATGACCTTCATGTTTTCAGAGTCCCAGGAAAAACCCGTTTTCCCCTGAAACCCGACCTGTAAATTGGTTTAAATTTACCAACCGTTAATTCAAAATTCACAAAAAAAATAATATTAATAAAAAAAAAAAAAAAAAAAAATCTGACTTATTTCCCAGAGTTAGAAATTTACGAAACGTTTTGAGAAACTTTAATTCTTTTCAAAAGTCCAAGAAGCCTAAATAAATCTAACCCTTTTCCCAGAGTTAGAAAATTCCTAACTTTTTTTTCAGTTAAGAAATTCAAAAAACTAATTTCTAACGTTTTTTTTTTCAGAGTTGGACATTCAAAAAAAAAATTCATACTTTTTTTCATAAATTCATTAAAATAATTCCTAACTTTATTTTATTTTTCTAAATTCCTAAAAAATTCCTAAACTTTTTTTCAAAGTTAGAAATTCAAAAATAATTCTAAACTTTCAATATTCTTTTTTTGGAAATTCCAAAAAAAAAAAATCTTAACTTTTTTAAAAATCTAGAAATTCGAAAAATAATTTTAAATAACTTTTTTTTTTTCTTTTGTGGAACTCTCCAAAAGAAAAAATTCCTCTAACTTTTTTCTCACCAGAGTTAGATTCCAAAAAATTTAAATTTATGAAAATCTTAACTAAGGTTAGATTCAAAAGTTTTAGAAACACCCCTAAAAAAATTGTGGAAGTTCAAGAGTTCCCGGAAACCAAACTAAAAATTTAGAGTTCGCAAAATATATGAAAAATTCTGATTTTTTGTTCCATTTTCCGGCGGTGGCATAGATGCGCGAAGTACCACTCGTGAGCCAATGGAAAAAGAAATTCGTTATACAATCTTAAGATTAAATCTTATGGCAAAGACTGCAAAATTCTTAACACTTTTTGTAAAGACCAGTCTTATGGAAGAGATTTTAAAAAAATTCTTCAAACAATATCCCTGAAGAACTGTCTAGTAAAGTCCCCAAAAGGAAATGAAAATTCTAATAAAAAAAAGAACGTCTTAACATAAAAAGACTTAAATTTGCTAAATAACTTCCAAATTAAGGATAAAATGTATTATAATAAATTGCCCCACTCCTTCAGCATATATCGTCCGGAAGTAAACTTTTTTCCAATAGACAATTTTTAAATATGAAAAAATAACTTACGTTTTAAATATATATTTTCAACAGAAAATAAGTTAACATTTTTTTTTTTTTTCCAATGTTAATTAAATTTTAATAAAACGCAAATTAAAATTTAACCCTAATTTTGGTACGCAGTAAGTACCATATTTGTGCTCAAAATCTTAATTCTTTTTAGTTGTTAAAATGAAGTAAGAAAATTGCAAAAAAGCTCACATAATTAATAATAGAAATTAAATAATAATCAACATTAATGAAATAAATACAAAAACAGCTTAAACTTTTTGACCAGTTTTTTTCCTCCGAGGAAAAAGAGAGAAATTTTGGTGCAAAGACCCCCTCTACCTTTAAAGTTGCAAGGAGTTTCTTGAATTTGAATTCGTAGGTTTTTTCAAAAACTTGTAGTCCTTTTCACGAATTTTGATTTGTTTCGTGGTTTGAAAATAATCCTCAGAAGTCAAAGTATTTGTAAAAATTTCCCTTCCGAAGCTAATTTTCGTATTCCGAAAAAGGAAAAAAGCAAACTGTAAATTTAGCCCGGTTTTTATACACAATTCACAATTAAACAGTTACTTTTCTTTGCCCGCAGATAATGCCATAAAACATGAATTAAAGAGATCCCTTTTCCCTTAAAGAATTTCAAACGGAAAAAGTTGTTTCGAAAGTAAGAATGCGCTTCTCGCCCTTTCCTCCCCCAAAATAACGGCAAAGTTTACGCCTGGCGGAAAAAGTTAATATATATATATTATTATAATATATATTATATATTAATTAATAAATATTATAATTATTATATATTATTATAATATATATATATATATAATATTTATATATAAATATAATATATATATATATATAATTATATTATATTTATTTGATATTAATATATATATATATATAATATATATTTATATATATATATATATAATATATATTTATAGTATATATTATATATATATATATATATAATATATATATTATAATATATATATATATATATTATATAATGTATATATATATATAATATATTATGTATAATATATATATATATAATATATATATATATATATATAATATAAATATATATATATATTATAATATATATAATATATTTTATATATTATATATATATATATATATTAATAATACAAGAATAATTACCTCTTAAATCTCCAAATTCTGCCTATTAAATTTTATAACACAGCGCAAAAACGTTTTCCCAAATATCCGTATGCCGAGTTTGTTGAATGATGTTTTGTATGCACGCAATATTTTTTGTTGAAACTATCCAATCCCCTTTTTCGCTATTACGGTTCAGGCCACATATTTGGATTTTCCTATATTTCCTTAATGAAAAAAAGGTTGTTAAATTAATAAAATTATTTTTTTACCTTTTGTTTTTTTTAAATCATATTAAAAAATAAACACGCGTACGGTTTTTCAACTACAATTTGTTCACAATGAAGTTTTTTTTTTCGGCTTTGGTTTCCTCGGCGAAGCGAAGCGAGCCTCCGGCGCGTGCGGTCAGCCACCGTGTTCAGGGACAAGTCCTGCCCTCCGTTAGGAAAGCAAACAAGGCTTGTTTTTTACAGATTTTTTACAATATTAACCCAAAGCGTAATAGTTAAAAAAAAATTTTGATTATAAAGCCATTGTTTTTCTTCTGGCTAATACACGAACCAAATTTTATGTACTGATAAAAGTACATTATTAAAATTGTGCATTGGAAAATCAAGCGACGCCTAGAACCAGTCAAATCTCATATATTATTAAATTATTCATTATTTCATTAATTATATTAATTATTATTAATATAATTATTAATTATTAATTAATTAATTTATTATTATTTATTATTATTATTTTATATTATTATTATTATTAATTATTACATTAATTATTATTATTTTTTTATTATTAATTATTATTTAATTATTAATTTTAATTTAAATTTAATTCTTATTATATTAATTTATTATTATTATTTTATTATTATTATAATTATTAATTTATTATTAATTATTATTTTAATCATTAATTATTATCATTAATATTTTACCTTAAAATTTAAAGAATTCTCAAAAATATCTTTCCTGTAATATTTAATGTTTAATATTTTTTGCTCTTTATTCAAAAAAAAGTTTTCTCAATTTTTAAATGATTTAAAAATAAAATGTATCTAAATGCTTTACCCGTGTCCCCAAGTGGGAAAATTTTTTATTTCGAAAAGTTAAATGTTTTTGTTTATAGTTTTCTTTTTATACTTTTCCACCTATTTTAAATTAGTGGTAACCCCTTAATTAATAAAAGGTTTTTCCTAATTCTGTAATCAAACGTATTTGTTAAGAGTTCCCAACGTTGAAAGTTATTCTTTAATAAGCCAGTGAATTTAGGGTTTTTTAATAATTGATAGTTTATAAGTTTATATAGAAATGCCATAAATATTATTAAATATATAATATTTTTATTATTATAAATTAATTATTTATTGATTATTATTTTATTAAATTATTATTATTGTATTATTATTAATTATTTATATTTTAATTAATTATTAATTATTATTAATTAATTATTATTATTATTATTTGGCAAATGGAAATATTTTAAGTTTTTAAATATTCTTTCAAAAGTTTGAAAGTTGTTTTTTTTTTCCTATTCCAAAAATTGTGGAATTGCGGAAACTCTGTAAATACTCCGGTTAATTAATATTAATTCAATTAATTTTTCTTAATTCATTAATTATTAAAACTGGACGATTTAATAATAATACAAAAACTTACATTTTTTCGATATTCGTCGTATAATGTACAGAATATATTTATAAATATTTACGAAATATTTATACTCCCCCTCAATTTATTAATTTATTAAATTGAAACGTATTGCAATTAATTTGTTTAAAAACAGTATTAATTTGAAAAACATCTCCAATTATTAGTTTCATCATTTATTAACTGAAACACCAATTAATATTGTTTCAATTAAAATAGTTTCAAATTTTTCTTTAATTGAAACTTATAAAATATAACAAATAATAGTTTTTAAATACCAAAAATTTTAAATATCAATTATCACATGTGGTTAATAATATGTTTTTGTTTATTCATCTTGGTAATTTCAATTCTGCGAAATTTAATAATTAAATAAGTATTCATATCTGAAGTGTGATAATTTTTTCTTACCTGTTCCCACATTTCATGAATAAACAATATTATAATATTTATTTAAATTGAACGAAGAACTTGTTTTAATATTTGAAATATACCCGCAATTCTACATTATCGATTACTTCATTTTTTAATCGATGTTGAACAAATTTTCAAGAAAGAACAATTCTGTCGCTTCTTTGGTAACCGAATAGAAATAATTCATTTTTTTGGCATCAGTTACCGCTTTGATAGCTGTTGACAGAGAACACCATAGTACTTCATGTAAAATTGGCAATTTAACTTCCTCACACTGGTTTTTGTTACCAACTATAATTTCACGCGATTAATTAGTGGTTACTTCTTGCATTACACATATCAAATTGCGTAAAATACTATATCTCTATTCGTAACATTAACTTGGGTGGGGTAAATTACTAAGACACGGCCTCTGGGTCATAATTTTGGCCTACCTTTTCATACAATAACTTCACAAATCTCCCTAACTAGTGGTTCATTCTGGGTCCCCCCCGTTCCCAGGAGTTTTAAATGAGTACAGTTTCCACACAGTTAATCAACGTTTTAATTGTGTAAGCACAACCGACGGAGGCTGGGTTTAATGCCTAGGAAAACCGTTGTTGACTGGTAGATGCTGCTAGTAAGCCCTACTCTTTTCACCAGTAGGAAGGCCACCCAAAAAGCCATTAATAATATATATAATATATATTTATTATATATATATATGATAATAATATATAATATATTTAATATATATATTATTATATTATATATATATATTATATATATTATTAATATTATATTATATATGCCTGATCCTAAACTTTTATTATGTTCAAATCTTAACATGTTTTCGCGATTTGGCCAAAGTGGTGGAAACCCAATTCCGCTTTTACCTAATATTTCCCAACTTCCCCTTTGACTTGCATATTTTTTCACTCATAGACCCTCTTTTTTGTAATTATATGTCCGTGTTTCATTTTAGCCTTTAAATTCTTTGCAAGTTCCGAACTCTGGTGGAATTTTGTAGGCCTTTGACCTCTGCCAATCTGCAGAAAATATTATATAATAATTATAATAATATCTGATATATAATTATATATATATATATTATATCTATATATATATATATATATACATATATTATATCTGTATATACTTATAATATATTATATTATATAATATATTATATATATAATCTAATAATTATTATATTATATATATATATATAATTTTAAAAAGTTTTGGGTTTCTTGTTTTGTCCTCTTTATAACTCCCTGCCCCCTTGCCTAGGTGATAACTAAGATAGGCCCTTTTCTTTTTTAAAAGGTCAATTTTAAATTGAAAATTTCTGAAATGCAATGGCCCGACGTCCATTTTTATTGTCATGATGTTTATTTAAATGTTTATACAGTTTAGATGCTGATCGTTTAAAAATTTTTGGGTTTTGTCCAATGTTGAAAGTAGGGAAAACTTTTTTCCCAAACATAAAGCTGCCCTGCAAATCTTTGAACCAAACTCTTAGGCCCTTTTTAAGGTATCTGGATAATCCCCTTTTTAATGAACTTTTTTTTAGAACAAAAATATTAAATTTTCAACCTGAAATATTTTTTAAAGTTAGTCAAAGCTTGGGAAAAGCTTCGCGATCCATTGTACCTGAGTGTAACATATTTGGACGCCTGGTCTTAAGGGAGAGTGTTGAGGTCGGAAGAATACTTGGAAAAAAAACCTGCGTAAATGACAGGTTTTACCGCGCAAGGTTAAAGCAGCATCTAAAATCAAAATGTGGCCTTTTTTTCCCCCCGTAAAGTATGCAAGGGGGGAGAGGGCCTGCACTCCCAAACGGCGAAAAGTAATTATATATGCCCCGTATAGTATATAATATATATATGGTATTATTATATATATTATATATATATAATATATAATATATATATATAAATATATTGACTATATATATATATTATATAATATATATATTATATATAATATATAATAATATATATATAATAAATTTTTTCCACCAGAATGTTCTCGAGCCTTTGATACATCAATATCCGGATTTCCTTTCCCTAGTATATAATCTAATATAATATATATTATATATTATTATATCAATATTAATAATAATATATATATATATATATTTATAATATAATACTATATATAATATATATTACTATATATATTATATATATTATATATATAATATTTTATTATATATTAGGTGGGAATGAAACATCATCCGTCATTCAAACTATCCGCATTTACGGAACATCCCGGCACACTAAAAATTGACAAAATGCCGCCAATCCGCAATACCGCAATCCTCCTTATTGAAAATGAGGAATGTTGGAGGATGTTTTTTTTCTACATTTTGAAACCTCGGCAAGATTTTTCGTATAACTATATTTTTTATCAAAATTTTAATGCATGGGAGTTTAATGGGAAAATAAAGTTTATTTGGAATTTCGATTCTATATATAATATAGTATAATATTATTTTATATAATAATATTTATTTATATTATATATAATCTATATATATATATATATATAGTATATATTATAGTATATATATATATTGATTATATATTATATATATCTATATATATTATATATTAATATAATATAAAATATTCATGTTCAAATTCCATGTCCATGTCATGTCATGTCAAATGTCATGTCCATGTCCATGTCCCCATGTCATGTTCATGTTGCCAAATCAACTAATATATATATTTTACTATATGAAATATATATATATATATATATATATATAATAATATATAAACTATAATATATATATATATATATATATATATATATAATATATATATATATATATATATAGTATATTCCTCTATGTCCCCTCAATACCTCAAACACTTTCCCTCAAATGTGTTTGGAAAAGCTACGCACATGTCCCCAACCCTGGTTCCGAAAAAAAAGGAAGCCGGCTCTGATCCTTCTAAACTATCGCCCCTATAGCTTCTCACTATGTATTCCTAATCTAAGAAATCATTTGAACCCTCCTTACCTCTCCACTTTTCTTAGACCATCTGGAATCTCCCATTTCCTCTTTCTTTCGATCAACCAGTTAAAGCGGCCTTTTCGGCCGGTTGCGAAGGTTCCTGCCTGGGCGATCATACTTAATATTAAATTCCCGCGATTTATGGTTTTTACCACGCTTGCTTAAGGAAACTACAGGGAGATTGCGTGTGGTGCCTGAACATACCAAAGCACTTTGACAGTGGTATATGGCATACGCGTCCCAAACTGCCCCTCTCTAAGCTCCAATTCCTTTGGTTTTTCCGCTCCCTTCTTTCTTTTTGCTTACTTATGTCTTAGCCTTTTCTTTCCAAAGTTGCCTCAAATATAGGCCTATGGTTATTGAGCGACTTGCTTTTTCCTGTCCCACTTAGTGGGGTGTTTCCTCAGGGTTTGCGTCCTATATCTCCTACTTTATTCTTCAACTGTTATAATGATCTTCTCAAACGCTGCCAACATCTCATAACTCCTACTCACTCATATCGCCGATGAACTCGACCCTTCATCTTCCAATAAATTCAAATTCTGCTCCTCTTTTTTTTACTTCTAGATTGCCCTCTCGTCTTTTAATTTATTTTGATTCTAATTCTCGCTAATCTTGGAAATAGAAATTTCCCGATAGGGGTTCCGTCTTCAACCCTTGTGAAATCCAATTTCTTTTTATAAACTCGAAACTTTCTAACAAATCTCCCTCTTAAAAACACCTTCCAAAAACTTTCCTATCTCTTTCCGACGGTTCTCATCGTGCTCTTCTCCTGGTTTTGACAATATTAAACCTCTCTTTGGCTTAACATAAACAAAAAAATGTCTTGAAACCTCACAATCCAACAACGGTTTGCTATAGGGCGCCTCAAAAAGAAAACTGAGTTCTTGTTTCCAGCTTGCGAGACTTTTTCCTCTTTCCTCAGTTACTCAGCTTATACAAGGGTCCCTTCATCTCGGCCCCTTGTAATGGAAGTACTTCTTTCTTTCAACTATATCCTGGGAGGGGGCCCCTTCTGGTTTCACCACCGGCTTTTTTGAAAACAGGGTCAAGTCCAAAAAGCCCCAAAAAGGCTTAATACTGTTCTAGGTAAACTTTCCAGTTCCACTGACCTCCCTCTAATCTTTTGAAGGGCGCGATGTTTGGTCACACTTTATTCTTTTTTCTAATTAAGGTACCGCAGCCGATCAAGGTGTTCAAAGGGAACTTGCCCAACTCGCAAATAAGCCAACCACCTTTACGACCGCCCCTCGTAAAGCAGCAAGGGGTGCTGTGTCTGCCCCAAAGAAGTTTTGTGTAAATATTGGTAACTCCAAGCTTAAGTTCGCTGCGGTTTGGCTTTCTTCTTTCTTGGCCACCTCTATTCATTTTAATTCTTCTTTCATCTTCTTTGGTTTCCTGCTGAAATTTATTCTCGCCTCACTATTAAAGACTGCGTCCCCTGTGACTCATGCTGCGTAATATTGCGCAGCGGGAATGAAAGTTTTGGCTTGCAAAACACCCCTCTCCCTGAATAGGGCTTTGCCCCGTGAGGGGTGGTGACAACTGTAAATAATATATAATACTATATTATAATAAATATAAATATATATAATATATATATATATATATATTAATATATATTATATATATATATATAGTATATATATTATACTATGTATATATATATATAATATTATATATAACTATATTATATATATATATATATTTATGTATATATATATATAATATATATATATATATATATATATATATAATATATAATATATATCATATTAATATTAATATATATATATATATATATAATAATAAATTTTTTGGTCAAATGTATTAAAACATATATATATATATATATAATATATATACATAATAGTATATATAATATATAATAGTATATATATATATATATATATTAAGTATAAGTATTATATATTATATAATATATTAATACGAAATTTTTAATTTCAAACTTCAAAAAGAAGTAAAAACTATCCGCATTCCGCATATTCCGCCATGCCGCAATCCTCAATCTACTTTTAAGAGATTCCCACATCCGCAAAATATCCTCCAATCCTCCTTTAAGATCCGCGCATCCGCAATCCGCATACGCAAACCAGTTAAGTTTTTGCAATCTTTGCCCATCAACTAAATATAACTATTTATACTTATATTATATATTATATATATATATTATATATATATATATAATTATATTATATAGTATAAATATATAATATATCATATATATAATAATATATATATAATATATATATATTAATAATTATATATAAATATATTTAATATAATATAATATATAAATATATATGCTATTATTATATTATATATATATATATCTATATTATATATATACTATTATTACTATAATATATAATATATTTTAATAAATAAAAATTTAAAATAAAAAAAAAAAAAAAAAAAAAAATTGGGGGTGTGGTAAATTTGTTATTTCATAAATAAAAATCTGATATATATATATATATATTATAATATATTATAATTATAATATATAATATATAAATATATATATATATAATAATAATATATATACTTATATATATTAAATAACTTATAATATATAATATATATATAATATATTATATATATATATATATATATATATAATATATATATACGGTAATATAATATACCGGGTAAT